>CAUZXS010004995.1:0-165000 GCA_963585895.1 Sepioteuthis lessoniana
AAGTTTTATTATTCCTTTTATACTAGAAGCATGAATGTTTTGGTATACTAGTATGTACAAATTAGTTGTGCTTAGCAAAGTGGTAAGAATTAGTATTACATAGACTGTTTGCATAAACATCTTGACCCTACTGCTCTAAATAACTGTAAACAAGTAGTCATGGACCAGTTCAACTACTCCCAGAAAAAAGGTATGATAGGCTAGTCCACAACATTTCTTGAAGTGATTTTTAGGAGATATGTGGAATGTTTGGTTAGATATGAGAAACATGGGATGATCTGGCAGATAAACAGATTAATTAAGGTTTTAATTTCCTGAACCTCTTGGAAAGCACCTCTCTCTCTCTCTCTCTCTATATATATATATATATATATATATATATATATATATATATAGAGAGAGAGAGAGAGAGATATGAACAAATAAGAATATTTCTTTGTTTTATTTTTTTGATTGTTTTCAACTAATTTTGACCTGAGGTCCTTGTCAAGAGAAAAATTTTTTGAGTTGATATGCTATAAAAGAATCCACTAAAATTGAACTGGTAATGTAGAGTATCTATTAATTGAATGAAATTTATTTGTCATTCATTTTTATCCAAGTTTCTTCAACTGACCTTTCTATGATCCCTATTATCATAGACACCTGGCTCTGAGCTCTCCATGTAGGAAATATTTGTTAAGTGTGGGCAAGGTGTGTTTTAAATTGGCTGTAACTGTTTTGGCTTGATATTTAACTTTGGCATTTGTTTATTTAGGTGTTGATGTTAAGCTGTATTTCATCTTGTTTTGAGGATAGTTTAGCTTGTTATTTGCAGAGATGTTTCATCCATTCATCTTTGTGTTTTTTTCTCTATTTTAGCAGAGCTATCATCCAGATTCTTCATTTCCTTTTATTTATTTATTTATTTATTCATGAATAAAATGGGTTCTGATTATAAAATTATTTTTTATTTGTTGCTAGGACTTAAACCCTCTGTTATAGATTTATAAATTTTTGTGTCTTTTCTTAAGGGTTAACACAAATATTGACTTGAAAAATTATATACATGCACTAAAATCACAAAGATTATTGTAAGGAATGAAATCCCTGACCTAAGTTCAAATCCTGGACGAGGGTGTTTGCTTCTCATTTCGTGTTAATGCCCTTGGGAAAAGCATAAATCCATCTGTTCTCTCACCGGCTATGTATAAATTGTAGGGAAGACTGGGTTCTTTAGCCTAGGTAAGGTAACCAGTGTAGAAGGAAAACTCTGAATTCAAACTAGCTGTGCTCAGCTCAAAAATTGACCTTGTGTGTCATTCTGCTTGTGGCTGAGGGGTTATGCATATGCATACTCAAAAATAAAAATGATTTCCAATTGGGAGTAATGAAAAATATTTTTGAGTGTACAAATATATATAAAAAAATTTTTTCTGTGCATGCTGAAAAAAATCAGCATGGAAAATAACTTATATTTTTATTGCTCTTTTATGTCTGGGGTCAAAAAATAAAAGAAGGGATGGTATTTTATCCTGAAGCAATTGAAACAAGATTATTTTGGAGATTTTCTAATTTGTATTTTCTTCTGACACTATGTTTTCTGCAATGATTTGAAATGGTTTTTTTTTTGTCTTTCTCTGTGTGTGTGTGTGTGGTTATGGGGGGTGGGTACCATAAGCATTAAATATAGAATACTTTTAATTTGTTTCTGTCCAAGATTAGGTACATTAGCTAGTATCTAATGCAGTGAAGTCCTTTCTTGAACTAGAACTTAATATATAAGTTAGCATATAGAATTTATCTTTTGTGTGTGTATGTATGTATATATAGGCATCTATTGTGTTATGGTTACCATCATAGGAAATTGGTCCCTTTGGCCTTGTGACTAATATGCTGGCCTCCAACATTATAGTAAATGGTTTAAATTCCAATCGTTTTATTGCATTCACTTTTGGACTAATGCCTTGTGGGGTTCATGCCTTTGGCTGTAGACATTAGTCCAAATCCCTCGTACCACTACTTTTCTTTTACAAGGATGGATTTGGCATTAAATAACCCACAAAGGTTGATATACTATCAAAAACAAACTAATATATAAAATGTCACACTTTTCTCCCTCTCATTACATATAGACTTTATTTCTGAGAAATGTAATTTCTGATGGAGTTATCCTTTTAGTGAAACATCAATTTAATTTTCCATGTTGTTTACTTTTTGTTATATCTTTAAATTTTATAATGTGAAATGTCTGATCTATCGTTTTGTTACTGCTGTCAATTGTTGGCTTAATTATGATTTTAAAAAATGATAGGAAATACTAGTCAAAGTTAATAAAAACTAGATCTGCAAACCTGTTGGGTTACCATCGTAGCAGCAGTCCATGTTGATATTGATGCTTCTATTTAGGAAGTTATTGTTATCTCTATTGTATTGAGAATTTTGATGATTAAAAATTGACTTTCAATGTGAAAGCAGACTCCCCACAAAGTTATCATTCAAATTGTACTGGAAATTGCTTTATTCTCTTCAAGCATTTTAAGCATAATCTTCTGATTTAAAAAAAAAAAAAGTGCCATTTTTGCTGGGTTAGATATAAAAATACAAACATAATGAGAATTTTATTAATTGTTGCCAACTTTGTTTAAAGGTAAATAAAAGATAATATTCATTCTCATACAGACTTTTTTTTTTGTATCTGTGACTGCCTGGGTACAGTGGTATGAGACTCTGCCATTGTCAAATTCTTATTGGTAGCTCGAAATCAAGAAATGATTTTAAAATTGTTAGTGTTTCATTGAAAAACAAATTGTTTTTTTTTTCTTTTGTTTTTTTAAGTGCAGGTTATTCATGCAAGTAGAAAGAATAAATTATAAAAACCAAATGTAAAATTCAGTTTTAAATGAAAGAGAAAAATCCCATTAAATAAACATTTCTGAAATTCTTGGATACAGTAATGAGTCAGATGTTACTTTTGGGCATATTTTGTTTTGATCTTGTCTCTTTAGATAATATTGATTTAGAAGTGTTTGTTCTTGAAGTTAATTCATCATCCAAAAGCTGTAACCAAATTTTATGGAGAAGATCTCTCTTCAGAGTGTTAAATAAAACATCTTCATTGAAGAAAAGTTGTAAAAATGTTCAGGAAGTAGATATTTCATTAAGGCATTCTGACAGCATGGATTTCCTTGACTCTTTCTCTCACTGACATTGCTCCTGGTAGGTCCTTTAGATGGCACCAGTGTCCTCATAGAGCTGGTTAATGTAAGTTTTTGCTGGTCAGCTAACACTAGTGTGTCCATGTGTTTGGATTCATAGTAGAATATTGTTTGAGTTCAACTTTACTTCACCAGCAGTGTCTAGTATATCTGTCTTGAATATGTGATGCGAGATAAGTAGCCATACAGTTGTTGTTTTGTAGGGTACTGCTTATAGGATTTATTCAAAACAGCATGTATATTCATATAGTTCCTATCTAATTTTCTACAAGCATTTGGTTAGTCCAAGTGGTGCAGCCATACAGTTTGTAAGAATTCTAATTTTTTATTTATTTTTTTATCAGAAATAAGATTTCTGTATGATCTATAACCTGTTGATCGCAGTCTATACTTTACCTCTGCTGATGTTGACATTGCTTTCAGTAGATGAGATATTGCTACTGAGTTATATGAACTGGTCTATTAATTACTAATTAGTTTATTACAAGGCAAAAAATATAGGGCACCCAGTGAGAATTTAACTCCTTAAGAACATATGACTCTCTCTTACCAGATAGTTAAGGTGTTACTCTTTATCAGGTAATTTATTTTACTTTAAAGTTTACTTTAATATTTCCTTGTAACTAAGCTTTACCTGATGCCTACTAACCTTATGCTGCTGCTGATGGTAAGTAAGTAAAGATGGCGACCGTAGTCGAGGGCAACCAGAAGGCTCCCTTTTCAATAGCTACTACACTGAGGTGTAGGGGAGGGTGCTACTCCTTTTCCTAGATTGCTCCACTTTACCCTTGATACGTACCTTATATTGCTGAGTGTTAAGCAAGGAGGTATCAAGTACCATTTTTAAAGTCTTTGGTATGACGTGACCTGGGATTGAACCCAGGTCTCCTGGACCATTGGTGAACTCTACCCACTAGGCCAATGAGCTGGTATTAAATAGTTGATAGTACCTGCTGTTAATTAAATGGTCACTCATCTAATCATGTATTTACACATCTCATTTGTCATGAGCAGGATGTGATACATGGTCAATTTGTAAGTTGAGTACATCTTATTAAAATTGAATTTTCCTTTTCCTAGAGTAGTTTACCAAAGGCTAAAGAACCCAGTCTTTCCTACTATTTACTCATAGCTGGGAGGAAGAACAGATGAATTTGTGCTTTTCCCAAGGGCATTAGTGTGAAGTGAAATTCAAACTGTCTTGTCTAGGATTTGAATTCTGGTTGCTGATTCTTTTTCTTATGATGATCACCTATCCTAAGCACACCCTCTTTCTTCTAAGAACTGGGATGTCTCATCATTGGTTAATTTTAGTGATCATGTAAGAACTAATGTTTTTGCGTGATTTGACTGTAGTTTCTTAAGTTGTCATTTAACAAGCTTAACTTAATTTATCATGAGGACAGAAGGATAGGGCATCTAGTGAGAATTGTTGTAACAAGGGTCTACTTGCCTAATTTGTTAACTATTACACCAATGCGTCCAAGACAATCAGAAAGTTAGTAATCAGTGATTGTTTTTGTTTTTTTTTTCTTCTTATTTACTCTGTTTAAAATAGTAATTTTTAAAAACTTCTTTTTTCTAAGTATCCTGTCCTTTGCAGAACTTGAGTGCTGAGGACTCTCCAATCTCCTTTATCAGGAAACTGAATGTCTGTTCCTGGAAGAAGATAGTAGAGTGATTTCTGTTGCCTTTTCATGAGTTTTCCTTTTACTAGATGAATTGTTATTTGCTAAGCTTAGCTTAGTTTAGCACAAGGCCAGAAATATAGGGCACTCAGTGTGGCCCAGCGGTTAGAGTGTTCGCCAATGGCCCGGGAGACCTGGGTTCAATCCCAGGTCGAGTCATACCAAAGACTTTAAAAAATGGTACTTGATACCACCTTGCTTAACACTCAGCATTATAAGGTACGGTTCAAGGGTAAAGTGGAGCAATCCTGGGAATGGAGTAGCGCCCTCCCCTACACCTTGGTGTAGTAGCTATCGAAAAGGGAGCCTTCGGGTCACCCTCGACTATGGTCGCTAACTTTACTTACTTACAATGTGAGGCATCCTCCTCGATGAGTTATTCTCTGTCAAGATTTGAGAGTATTTTGAAGAAAATTAATGTTTCTTTCGTTATGCATTTCTGCCTTGATAAATACAGCTTCAATTACAATACTTTTTTGAACACACCTTGTATAAGACCAAAAATTCTGATATTCATATTTTCTGACTAATCAAAAAGAAAGGAAAGGAACATCATTAACTAATCGGTAAAAAGCCAAAATAACCTTTTTCTGGACTTTTTGCCAAAATCAGCTATATTTCATTTGTCTTCCTAAGAGACAGTATAACTTGTATTTTAACCTACTCACTCTACCTTATCTCTTCTGTCATCATTTGCTAAGTTTAGCCTAGTTTGGCACAAGGCTATTAATATAGAGCACTAACTATAGTCTGATGGCTTAGGTGGCTGAATATTATACCATTCATAGCACCCTAAAACTAAGTATTTTTTGCATTTGGCACAAGGTCACAAATATGGAGCACTTAGTGAGGATTGAACTTGCTATAAGTTAATAATTGGTGTGTTGGACTTGCTCATTAACTATTATATTATGCTGGGTGCCATTGATCTGAAATAAAATTCTATCTATATTTTGTATGTTTATCTTTTCAAATATTTCATTCTCTATGTTTTCAACTTGATAATAACATTTCAAGAAATTTATTTTATACAAGGCCAGTTTTTCTTATACGGCCATGACTTTATAAATACCTGAAAGGCATAATCTCTCACACAAACACTCTTTTGCTTTACTAATCTTTTGTATATCTCCAGGAAAGGCTTGTGGTATAATGGTAATTGTTGTAGGAAATGGACCCAGTTACCGAAGTTCAAACCCTGAACAAGGCTGTTTGCATTTTACATAGTGCTAATACTCTTGGGAGAAGTATCAATCTAATTATTTCCCCTCTGGTTATGGGTAACTAGTAGGGCAGACTATGCTCTTTAACCTTGGTATGGCAACTGGTCTAGGAAAAGGAAAATTTTGAATTTAAACCAGTTGTAGATCTGGAGAGGGATGGGCTCCGCCAGGCTATTCTTGCCTAAGACAAATTACATGAGTAGCATCATCTGTAACCAAACCAGGTTATAGGACTAGTGAGTAGAGGTATACCTTTAACCTGCCACGTCTTTCATGTCTAGTTTATTTGTGATAATTTACATACTTTTAAAAGAACTATACTTAGCAGTTGGAGTACATGCTCTTTTGAGGTAAAATGTATCTCAAGCAATTCTAATTAGATTCTTATTTAAACAAAAAGCCTCGTCAGCATTAAGAATTTTTGAGGCAGCCATTCAGTGAATATCTTAACAATACTCAACAGGATGCCTTTGAATTGATTGTTGCCTTATGTATTTTAGTTGATAGCATTTGGATGATTGCTGTGACTCCTAGTTGAACAAAAAAGAGGAAACATGGATGCTGAACCAGAACATAATTTAAAGGGAGATAACTTTCCAGTCAGTGATTAAAAAAGAAAAAAAGTATTGCTTTATTTTTCTAATGGAAATATAGATTATTGCTTTGTAATATTGAAATAGTAGACCCTTCCAAAAATATTAGTTTATTTTTATCAATAAAGATTTTTAAAGAATACATTTATCTCCCCCCCATATTGAGAATATCTTGTCATATGAATATTATTCAATTGTTTTTAATTTCTTAACTGTTAAGAATGAATAGAACAGGATATTAGTTGAAGTAATTTCTTGATTTTTGCTTATTTAATAGCATTAGTTTGGTTTAATATATGTGTACACACACACACTTATTGTATTTGATGGCTTATAAAAGTAAAGTTGGCGACCTTAGTCGAGGGTGACCCAAAGGCTTCCTTTTCAATAGCTACTACACAGATGTAGGAGAGGGCGCTACTCCATTCCCAGGATTGCTCCACTCTACCCTTGATCCTCACCTTATAGTACTGAGTGCTAAGTAAGGCAGCAAAAAGTACCATTTTTTGAGTCTTTGGTATGACTCGACCTGGGATTGAACCCCAGTCTCCCGGATCATTGGCAAATACTCTACTCATTAGGCCAATGGAAGACACATTTTTTTTCTGAAAAATGTTTCTGAAAATCACCCTGTATCTTATAAGATCAAGGGTCAGCTTTGGGTTACTGGAAAGTGGAGTTCTAGTGCCACAGTGGCTCTTAAATTTAACTGAAAACATCTCAGCATCTGTAAACAGTGACTATTGCTTCTACATTAACAACAGCAACTCTTATCTAAGGTAACAATATGTAACAATTGTACTTTCTGGTACTTTATATAAAATAACATAAGTCAGGTAGAAAAGTGACAATGCTTAACCATGCATGTACCTAAAGAAACCTATTAAGTTTTTAAATGTAAAATATTGAGATTTAATAAGTATCTGAACAGATATGAAACTTTAGGCATGGCTTGATAGTAGGGTGAAAACTTTTCATATGACATCTGTAGTTTAAACCTGTTTACTTTTCTTTTAAATTTCTACCCAGATTGAGGTGCATCTTATAAACTATCAAATATACTCTGTGTATGTATAATATATATATAGGTAGGATTGAATGATAATTTATAAAAATTGTGTTTTAGGTTCTCTGTTTTTTAAGGAACCAGAATTAAAAAAGAAATAAAGACTTTATTTTTGAAGCAAACAAAGATTCTATTCATTCTATTTTTTCTTTTTTTTTTTTTTTTCTTGTTTTTGTTTCTTGGCTATTTTCCCCAATTTGTGGTTTTAGAATTTCCCCAAGTTTTATGCAACCTGAAGCAGCCAAAAATTTTACCTTGATATAAGATTTTATTAAGTGATTAACATTGCACACAATTTTTGTCAATTTGGATCCTGTAGACTCTGAATTAATTCATTTAAGAATGACACATTTTCCCAAAACATCATGTGTTATGTCATGGTGACTTAAACTATTTAGATGTTTTTTTTTTTTTTTTTTTTTTGAAATATAGATTTTGTTAACATTAAAGACTAAAAATTATGAAACAAATCAATCTAATCCAATGAAAAAAACAAAAATATAATCTCTCCCTCTAAATAATTTCTTGATTGCATTTTTATATTTAATCAAATTAGATACTATTACACACCTATAAATAAATTGATTAAATTAGTTTTTTTCCTTGATTTTTGTTACATTAGATTGTTTTGTTTTCACTTTGTAAATTTTCATCTTACATAAAAAACAACAAAAATCCCTATTTAAAAAAGGAAAAAAGTGCATGCATTTATCCCTCCATAACAAGTAGTATGTGAAACAAGTTCAATATTTAAGTGGAGTACAGATGGTTTGAATTCAGTTTTCTTTCTCTTAGACTGGTTGTCTAACCAAAGCTAAAGAACTCAATCTGCCTTACAATTTATTCATAGCTGAGGAGAGAATAGGGCCTTGTCCAGGATTTGAACTCGGGTCATTAATTTAATTTCTTACAATAAAAAGCTGTTATAAGTGGATCTTCTAAGAAATATGTGTAAAAGAAAAAAATTAAAATATCAAGTTGTCATTTCATATGATTCAAATGGTGTATTGTAAAAATGTGTCTTTTTGAGATGAATTAATTCTGGTCCATTGGATTAGAATTGACCGAACAATTCTTTACCATTCATCATATTGCAAATTTTAGATTTTTGATAACAGTAACAGTCCTTGTGAAGGTCTGAATGAAATAACTTAATAAATGAAAACATCAATAGATTGTTTGCATTCTTTGAATAATACCACCTTTTGACTCCAGATATTTTCTACAAATTTCACAACCCCCCCCCCAAAAAAACCCCAAAAAAATCTCTTCAATGTACATATATCTTTGTTTAAAGTTCTTTCATGAAAAGAAATGCTGTGAATTGTCACTATATTGAACTTTTTATTAGTATGATCAGATATGAATTCTCTAAGCCTGAAATATTTGGCTTACAGTATATAGTAAAACAGTACTCAGCATGAAATGCTAGGCTTATTGATCTGAAGGCTTAATCAAAGGAAAAGTATATTTCCAATATGAATATATATGTTATCTTTCAGCTAATCTCTACAGTTATGTTCTTTTGATTTTAAGATTAAAAAAAAAATGTAAGGCTCTTCTGATGTGCATGAACAGAGCAATGTCTTATTTTGGTCTGGAAATTTTTTAGAACTCTTAGAGTTGTCAGCTTAATTGGATTCTTGCCTTTGTCTTTGCTGAGCTGTGATTGTTATCCAGTTTATTTTTGTCTTTTAAATAGTGCAAACATGGATAGAAAAAAATAGCTCAATTAGTAAACTTTTATGATAAATCATTTAAGATTATGTCAATTGTGTTTTGCTTTCAAATATATATGACCTGTCAGCTTACTATATAAAATGTGGCAGCTTTAGATGTTGTGGTACTATGAGGGTGTATCAAAAGTATTTTTTATTTTTTTAATGCTTATGTAATACTCTTTATATGGCATCTTTTGAAGATTGTAGTTCTTTTGAAAGTTTTTGTGTGCTAGTTGTCAGGTTTTTCTCTACCTTCCAATTTAAAGTATTATAATTTGATGGGCTTCATTTCACTTGAAACCACTTTTGAGCAGTATGACCAGATAATGTTTAATTTCTTCCACTTTCTGAATTTTGTCAGTGGCTTTGTGGTCCAATTAAAAAAAATGCTTCAGAATTACAACACTTGTACCTACCATTATTACATATAAAAAAGGTACAGTAAATATTCATAAGGCAATAATTATACTTATAATAAAGTAAAGCAACACATAATCTTCAAAAGTGATCATGAAATAAACCTTGATGTAAAGTTCTGTAAAAACAAAAAATACTTTTGATGCACTTATATTTTGCAGAATTGTGTCTAATTTATATATTTGTGTGTAGATATCTTTTTTTTTTTTTCTTGTATCAATTCTTTTTTGTTCATTATAACAGGTTTAGATTTCTTGTTTTTGAAATTTAATATTTTGAAGTGCTTTTCTGCTCTGAGCTTTTTAGTGTTATGATGGATTAATTTCTTAGTCACATTAAAATTTTACTGAGGGATTATTAGATCTCAATTCAAAATAAAGCTGAAAATGCCTCCTTGTAATAGGAATTTAATTTATCTGTCATCTTTACGTATACTTTTTATGAGATCACAGTCTAATAATACTTGGTGATGGGAGATGGCTGTATGAGTGTTGAATTAACTTTTAAAAATACCACGACTACATTAAGGTTGTACTTATGGTGTTTCAGTGATGAAAATTCGAAGGAAAGCCATGAATTCACTTCTATATATTATGTATCCTCTGAGATTCTTCCCTCCTCCTTATAAGCTCCTCTTATTTGAAAATCACAAACAGCATTGAAACTGTCATAAGCTAGATCAGTGAATGTAATATAACATTGTATTATACAATAAAATAACAGGTCTATCTAAAATGCGTAAGATAAAAGAAGAAAATGAGATATAAATATATATAGGTACTGAACCATTTATCTAGTAGACTTGAGATTGGAATTGATCCATTTTTCTGGATACAGATTAAATATCTACTTTAAAAAAAAAGCTATAAAAAGTAAAGGACAAAATTCTATTTAACAGATATCAATTAATACATTTTTAAAGCAGTCTATTAAGAATTCTTAGAATACTTGTACCACATATAATATACAGTAGAAAAATTAAAGAAAATATCTTAACAGATATTCAATACACATATAGTAGAAATTAAATATATTGTATGATATTTGCACTGTATCTAAGATACAAATACCTGTACATTTTTAAGTAGGATCTCTTTATTCTGTATTTATCCAATGATCTTAATCTGATGATGATTCAACAACACACCAAATTAAAAAAATAACCAGTTTTTAAAAAGCAATTTAGTTTTCTGGATCATCTGGATTTCTGGTTCAGTACCTGTGCACGCACACACACACACACACACACACACACATATATATATATATATACTTTAAGAAAAACAATAAAACCGGTCATATAGGATTATAAATTTATTTCCATCCTGTTATGCATTTTTGAAATTTTCAAAAAATTTCAAAATTTATCGCTCTGTATTATTGTTACATCGAGCGCTTTACCAGGAAAATTTAAATATTCATTCATGAATAATTTCTTGTCCTGATGGAATTACTCCCAACTCCGGTTTAACTGGACCAAATAATACTATATATATATATATATGTATATATATATAAATAAAGAACAGTGTAGACAATCAATGGTGCTTTATGATTGTCATTTTCTCAATCACCAGACTCTACTGACTCTGTGCCAACACTATCCTAACTTGAATATATATGCTCTGTCACAGATATTCAGCACCCTTTATTATTGCAAATTATATATGGGGGGGATGTCCTTGTGGTGTAATGGTTAAAGTGCTGGACTGTGGAATCGTAGTGAGTGAGTTCGAACTCTAGTCACATTATTACATTCACTTTTGGACAATTACCCTTTGGAAAGGTATGAAACCTCTTATCATCCCAGCTATGGGTTAAATAGTAACACTGCTGTTCTTCTAGAAGGATGGATTTGGCATTAACTAACCCAAGAAAGTTGATATGCCATTAAACAGCAAAACAAATTATATGTATAAATAAATAAATAAATATATATATATATATATATATATATATATATATATATGCACACACACACACACACTTAACTATAAAATAGAATAAAAACTCATGGAGTTTCATATTGCTAATTTTCTGGTTAGTTAGTATTTATAGCTGAAAATATTGTGATATTGCTCTATATTTTCATACTTAGAGCTGTGTATTTTACTGTTTAAAAATACTTTTTGTGATAAATCTTTATTTTACATATATATAAATATATATATAAAAAGTGGTGTGTATATCCATAGCTGTTTGATAATATTCTCCCTCCTTGTCAATACACTTCAATTAGTTGTGAATATTTATTTATATATTTTTTGTCACTGTGGGATTGTCATATCTATACAGATATCTTTACAAAAATGACATCCTAAGCAAATGTATCTTTTTTAATCTATTATAATATTTTTTGCCTTATAATTATTTCTTGTGTATAATGGGTTTAAATCTTGAGATTTTTGGTTGTCAAAAGAAACAACTATTCCATTTTTCTTTTCTTTTTTCTTTTTTCTTTTTTAATCCTTAAATTGCAACTGAATTTCTGTAGCTGATTTGACAATTTTTTTTTCATTTAACAGAAAATTGCTTTTAAGATTTGAATTTTAAAAAGATCATAAAATTAACTTTAAAATGAAGTATTTGCCAATTAATAATTTAAACCATTATTTTGAAATTAAATTTATACAAATAAACAAAATTGATTTACTGACCCTGTTCCATAATAGTTGTTACATTTGCATATAAATATCAAGCACTAAGGGTGACATGTGTGGTATCATGGTAAGAGAGCTTAGCTATGCAACCATTACAAGTGTATTTGATTCTCATTGAGTGCCTCATACTCATGGTCTTGTGCCATAACTAAGCTAAGCTTATTGAATAATTATATTTCATACACTAAAGGTAACAACTATTATGAGACATAATTTTTTAAAATGTTTTTTTCTTTTTTCTTTGAAGTGTATGAATATGGTCATCAATTTAAAAAAAGAAAGATTTTTTTTGATACTGGGTGGAGGAAGCTTTTAACTTTAAAAGCTTTTAGATAATTGTATGAGTCTCACTGACTCAATCTCATCTCTTTGTTCTTTCCATTCATTTTATGACCACCCTCACACATCATTGCTATGGCTTTCCCCCCCACCTTCTTTCCGTAATAGAGATTAGTGTACAGGGATCGCCAAACTTTTTAGACTATTAACTTCTTTATGGAATCCTTGATCCCTTACTAACTCCCTCTCAAGTATGTACAATAAATAGGTAGATATGCAGTTTTCATGTGCTTTAACGAGAGAAACTGTATAATTTACCAAGTGGATAGTGTTTGCCAATGGCCTGGGAGACCAGGGCTCAATCCCAGATCAAGTCATGCCAAAGACTTAAAAAAATGGTACTTGATACCTCCTTGCTTAACACTCAGCATTATAAGGTATGTATCAAGGGTAAAGTGTAGCAATCCCGGGAAAGGAGTTGCACCCTCCCCTACACCTTGGTGTAGTAGCTATTGAAGAGGGAAACTTCAGGTTGCCAATTTTACTTTGTTGAAACTCTGCAAGTTTTGTGCCCACTCCTCGTGTGAGTTTCACCCTTGAAATATTGGGAGGCAAAAAAGGAAAAAAAAAACAACAAAAAAACTGTTTAGTATTGCTGTAGAAATCATGAGAAATGTACAAAATATTGGACATAATTTTAAAATTCAACCAAAAGTGTTCAATTCTTATTTGAAATACAGCATAAATGAATATGTTGAATGAAATATAGGGAAACATCTAGAGTTCTATCATTTGGCATACGTGGAAGTTTTTTTTTTTTTTTTTTTTTTTAAATTTCAGCTTTGAATCCCTCTCTCACTATGTTTATTAACCTTTTGGATAGCCTCCCACCTCCCTCTCTCCAAGAGGTTGATATTGACCATTTTGGCGATCCCTGGATTAGTGGATCTTTAGAATTTACTTTGCTTTTTTTATCCCAATCTCCCCTTTATAATCCTGCCATTAATCCCTTTTTTTTTTTTTTTTTTTTTTTTTTTTTTTTTTTTTAAGACTTTTCTTTTCAATAACAAATAAATTTACTTTAATAAATTTTCTTTTTCAGGTTCTGGATTTCAATCAAAACATGTCAAACAAACAAATGTTATGAATAATGATGATAATTATTATTATTAAACTCTGCTGTTAATGTTTGCTTATTCAGTTTCTCAAAAGTTTTTGTGTGATTTTATGTGAATTTTGCTGCATCTCATCATCATTAAGAATGCATCTTAGTATTTAGCATTTTTTTCATATTTATGTGTTCCTCTCATTTAGATGTATGTCAGTCATTTTTTTTTTCTTTCTTTCTTTTTGTTCAATGTTTTGTGAATTTCTGTTTCTTTTGCTTTTGGCCATTTTGTTTTCATAAATATTCCAACTGCTCGCTCCTCTAACTAATGCTAACTTCATTTGCTGTTTTATTGCTGCTTTGTTTAATCAGATACTATCACTGCACACACATACGCAAAAATAAACTAACATTAGTTGGTAATCTAGTATCTCATTCTGAAAGCCCCCTCCCCCATGCATGTTAAAACTGAAGGTACCTTTGGAAATGGTCATGGCAAAAACCAGGTTCAAATCCTGGACAAGGCTGACTGCATTTCATATAGCTCTAATACCCTTGAGAAAGGTATAAATCCAACTATTCTTTTTCTAGTTACGGGCAAAAAGGAGGGCAGACTGGGTTCTTTAACCTTGGTATGGCAACTGGTCTAGAAGGAAAACTTTGACTTTAAACTTTGTCTAAAAATTGTGTCACATCCTGCTCGTGCAGAGGAGTTGGTAAATACATGCATGTTTAAACTGAAATGCCAAACAATGTTTAGGACTGCCCAGTCGGGTGGGGCTGTAGAATACACTGACTGCTTCTCTGCAGAGGGGTAAGACACTCCGCTCAATGAGTGTCCTGATATGACACTAAACAATCTGGTGTGGCTCCAGTAATGCTAGAGCTTTGAAGGAATGCAGAATACCCCTTCATTGCCATCGCTCCCTGGTCCACTCTGACCCTAATTAGTAGCACCTGATAAGGGTCCTACCTATGGGTCAAATAGAACTAAACTGCATACTTATGCTAAACTGAATTGTTTGAAATAGAACAGTTTTGACATTTAACTGTGTTAAACAAAACTATACTTAAACTAAACTGAATTGTTTGAAATAGAACTGTTTGACTAAACTGATTATTGGTTAAATATTATCACTGCTGTTCTTCTGGCTTTGGCATTAAATTACCCATAAAGGTTGATATACCATTAAACAAACCAAACCAAACTTGTACTAGAAATAATACAATTCTTGCATCTTTGTTTTAGAAGAAAAATTTTTTCTTATATTTTGCTCTTACTCTGTATTGAGTTTTAAAAAAAAATTGTTTTCTAAGAAACTGTTTTCTTGAAAGGAAAAATTTTCTCATAAGCACATTCCTGATCAGTATTAAATGTATAATTATCATCAGCATTATTATCTTGGGAGAAAAGAGAAATGTGTTATTTACTCATATTAGCTTATCATCTGATTTCATTAGTGGGATAATTAGAAAGAGGATTGAACTCCCTATGCTCACAATGGATCTTGACAATCTCTTGCTGCACTGAGAAATGGCCAAATCACAAATATATATATATATATGTGAGATTGTTTCCTTTAATATGAGCCATCTTGAACATTTTCTTTGAAAGGAAGAAACTGTCTCTAAAATCCAAATTCATCAAATAGTTAAAATTTGATATTTGAGGAAAATGTTTCTATTTACTTATTTTTTCAATGAAGATATGTCAATCATTAATTTATAACTCGTATCTTTCTTAATCATTTTTTTTTTTTTCAATTGAAACTCACTTGGGTTTTTAACAGTAAGATTGTTCCCTCTATATCATAGAGATAATGACCCAAGTGAGATTTCATCTGAAAAAAAAATCATAATCAGCCAAAATTTGGCGGAATAAAAATACTAGTTACAAATTAATAATAACAATTGAAAGATATGTTGAATGACTGGGATATAGTAGGTCTTTTTTTATTCATTTTTTTTTTTTTTAATTGATATTTTCTCAAATTATGGGTGTAACTATTTTCTTTTCTTTCCAAACCATCAAACAAATATAGCCACTCCCCACAAATGTTTAAATCAGCATATAGATTATATGATTAAAGTAATGAAAGCTTCTTTGGGGAATTGGTGCTCTCATAGGATTTTACAAGTTCTTTTATTGAAGAAACATTTTAATGCTTAATCTACATAGTGAGGCAGAATTAATGAGGAAATGAAGAATGGGACTCCTTATTACTTTTGCCCTAACTTGTATTTTACAACCATTCTACTCTTGAAATTGTCAAGGTAATTCTAATAATGGAACTGCACATTATGTAATACTAAAAGAACGGATATTTAGAAGCATTTATAGACTGTCAATAAAGAGAAAATGTATAAAAGATAACTATTTCCAGTATAGAGACCCGTTTCATTTGATGTTGAGGATCTACTTTTAATATACTATTATTTGTGTGCTAGTCTTGTAAGGTAATGAGGATCATGTTCAGATAAAAGGAAGCCTTTCTATATTCAATTTACCAAAAAAAAAACCCAAAACATAATTAGATCTTATTCTGTTTGCTAAGTGTTTTCACGAGAAAAGCTCTCATTAAAAGATGAAAAAACAAATAGGCAGCTGTGTGTTTGCATGAATTTGTGATCTAATTATAATCAAGAGATTGATTGGTCAAAATCCTAAATAATAAATAAAGCTATTTGAATGAACTCTTGTGTGTGTGTGTGTGTGTGTATATATATATATATATAACCACTTGTTAAAAGCACAAAAAATAAAATGGGCCAATTAAATTGGTCTTCACTTCACTCTAATGCCCCTGGGGAAAGTTATGAATCCAACTTTTATACAAGCAATAAACAGATCATAGTAGGCTGTTAGATGATCTGAAAAAAAAAAAAAAAAGTTTTGAGTTCAAATTCAAGTGCTGGAGTCTTTATCACTACCATGAGTTAGTCTAGTGAGTGACAAGCTCAAATCAACTATGGTGTATGTATATGAAAGCAGATTCTGACTAGTAACTCAACTCTGGTGGAATACTACCATATATATATATATATATATATATATATATATATATATATATATCCACAGACAGTTTCATTGTATCACAACTTAGTGTGTCTAGACATGCGAGATACTTCAAGCTGGGATCCAAACCTGATTGACTTTATGCCAGTCAGATATCTTACCACACAGCCATCAGCAATCTGTGTTAGCGAAGGGGGAGATATATATATATATATATATATATATATATATATATATAGTCATCCACAGACAGGCTGTTTCATTGTATCACAACTCTTCAGTGTGGCTGGGCATGCAGGACACTTCAAGCCGGGATTGAAACCTGCCCAACTTTACATTCAACTTAGTATTTTACTGCTCGCCCATCAGGCAACATATGTCAGCTCAGGAATTATAACACAAATGTAGTGCTTTTCACTTGTTTACTATTTGTATTATCGGATACCAGAGTGCTCTATTCATTAGAAGAGCTTTGCATTATGTGGATGGCAGCCATTTATTCCTTTGCCAGAGTGAGGTGAGGAGCGTATATATTGTCATCCACAGACAGACTTTCGTTGTATCACAACCCTTCAGTGTGACTAGTACCAAATTTCATATGACTGATCATCAAGTGAGATTCATCCAACCTTACATGGTGATCAATCATTTTTATTTTTTAATATTGCTATATTTGTTGTACACTTTTGGTACATTATACAGTTTTTGTGTTGTATTGAATTTACTGCCATTTTGGTTTTTACCAAATGTTAAGTATCATAATTCTAATTGTTGCTTTTTTTTATATGTTCTATACTTCCAGAATAAATTCAAAATAAACTAAAAATGATTATCACTTTCCAAAAATGTCATAATATGCTATGTGTTGTCGTTTGTAAGGTAAAAACTATTTTAAATTACATGACTGTTTTACAGTTTATTGTTCTGAACAGAAATTGATATTTAGATCTTCTCAATTAGAGTTGTGGATATTTTCTTAGATTAGAATTCTTATATTTATATCTGGCTTTTACAGCTTTGAAGAAGCTTAATGTTAGAAAATATTTTGACATTTTGGAAAAACAAGTATTCTTTGTTATTTACCAAGCTTTGCTTACTCTGGCCCACAGGCCTCAAGTTGCTTACAGTACCTGCTGTTTTTAAATGGTTACCTATCTAAGTACAGAACTCAGGTCTATTGCTACTAAACTTTGATGATTTAGTGAGAATGAGTTCTTTAAGTCTAAATTGGCTATAAGTCAAGAAAATAATACTAAAAATCATCTTTTATTTTTTTGATGAAGTGTTGTCAACCATTATTATTAACTTTGACTGGTATTTTCTTTCTTTTTAAAAAATTTTTTTGTATTGGACCTCACTTGGTTCATCTTTCTATGACATAAAGGAATCATCATAATAATAATAAAGAGTAAGCTCTTGGTGAAACTTGAACTCACAACCCCTTTGTCTTACAGATGCCTGGTTAAACACACTGAGCTACTGAATTTTGCAACCATAGCTCTTATTAGACCAGCTGGTGTGTTAGGTTCACTTGAGGCAAAGGGAGAGATATGTTTGAGATTCACCAAGAGCTTATATTTTATTTTCAATTCCTGCTGTCTCTTAATGATGACCTGAGTGGGTTGTGATTTTTAAGAATGAAAGAAAATACTAGCCAAAATAATTAAGAAATTGAAAGAAAGAGAAATTTTTTTTCTCATTATCATCAATAATTTTATCTAGTATTATCCTACATCTTCCTTATTTTAGTTGTTTTTAACACAAGGAAGATGAAAGATAATATTAGTCAAAATTATAATAATATGAAATGGATGGATCTTCATCTAAAAATAAATACATACTCTAAATTATGGCATACAAGTTGATCTGTCTTATAAATCAAACTCAAGATTTTCAGTTCAAAATTTTGGGTTTGACCTTTACCTGCTGTTTAGGTTGACCCTCCCCACCATCATCTACTGGTAGAATCAAGGTTTTAATTGTTAATAAAATAATCAAGAAACCTTTTTATTTAAAATGTTGTGCCATATAAGTACAGTTACAATGCCAATATATATATATTCAATAAACTACCATTGTCTCATTAAACTGTCATTACTCAAGTAGTGTGTTGGATATGTTATATATTATACCTACAATATATGTTATTTATTATATCTGGCATGTATGAAACATGCAAATTTTAGATCTTAGAGCTTGTATTCATATGGATTAATAATTTATTGTGCTATTATGAAATTATGCAGAAAAAAAACATACTATAGTTGTCTGACTGGCTACCTGGATGCTGTGACATTCAGGTTAGTGCCTACATCTGTGTGTATCAGCTGTTGGAAACAGCATGTGATATAGCATTAATATAATACTTAATTTGTATTACAGTTTATTTTAATTTTTGTTAATTAGTTAAATTCATGTTTGGTGAACATATTTAAGTTGTTTATGTTTATGGCAGTCTATTGGAGTTATGGTAAGTGGTATATATTGGTTAGGAATAATGTTCCACTGGTTGAACACTGTTGTAAAGGTTTTGATTATAGCTCTGCTCAATTAGTTGACTCCTACTTTAGTAAAGATATTTTCAGGCTTAAAAAGTCAACTTGTATGCTGAAATTTATTGTGTGTGCATATATATAAAGTTATCCAAAGACAGTTTTTAATATTTTTATGAAGACCCTACTATCTACAGCTTGCTTTGATTTACACCTTGTTTGACTAAGCACATCCCAGCAAATAATTCCATTAATGTGTCCCTGTTTCTCTTATAATTCTCTCCCTCAGTTCTTGGAAGGTGATGGCTTGCATTTTGGTTATCCCATAAACCAAATATCCAGCTAATCATGCTTGCTCTGAATGTTTATTATTAATGACTATCATTATTAACGTTTAACTTTATTACAGTAAGGGACAAAATTATTATGTTTCAACTTTATTTGCTGACCACTGGCTCAACTTTGTGGCAAGTATGTGGGGGAAAAATGGGCTTTCTTCCCAGGAAATGTCAACAAGTTTAGAAAATTGAAAGTTTCATTTTAAAATTCTTTTTAATCTTTAATATGTAACAAATTTTAAAAAATTAAAAATATTTTTCTTTTGATTAATTCAATTAAACCCATGAAAATGTAAGCTAAAAAAAATTAAATCTAAAAAAATGTTTATTTTTTCACTCTTGAGTCTACAGGTTTACAAGAGCTAACAAAAAACTGTCTTTCATACAAATTTGCCAACAACAAAAGAAAACAAGGTTTTGCACTTGATGACTGCTATAGATGTCAGTGTGCATTCAAAATTGTATTCTAATGAGTTACTGAATATCTAAATTGCTTTGAAAATATTAATGAAATTTTTTTTCATATACAAGGTGGGATTGAAGTAAATAGGCTGTGAATAAAAATCTAAAATAAATGTTTATTATAAAATTGAAAATAAAAAAAACAACAAAAAAATAATGCTTTGTATAATGTAATATTATCTGCCTATTTATTCTGCTCCACCTTGTATATAAATGATTCTTTAAATGTTAAATTGGTTTTGTATTTTAAATTAAATTTGTAAACCAACCCAAAACAATTGTATGTAAATATATTATAATGTTTATTGTTTTTATAAGCTAAAATTCTTAAAATTTAAACTATCTTCTTTGCAGTTCCACTAAAACTAATTTGCTAAACATTTCATCGCAGCTGACTCAGTTGAAGATGAGAAAAAGAATAAAACAAAACAAAATATCTTTGAAATACCAAATAAAAGTTTTTGCATTTTTTTAAAATTTATTTATTTATTTTTTTTTTAAACAACAAATTCTGACTAAATATTTTTTAATTTTTATATATTTTTTTTCTTCAATTTTTATTTATTTACCAATTTTTGGTTTACAGAAGATCAGGATATTGGTTACTTGTATTGATTAATTTTTTTCTTTTTTTAACCTTTAATATTTCTTTATTTTTTTGAAATTAAATAAATACAACTCTTAATCATAGCATTCGTATAACCTCAAAAGCAATTTTTGTTTTTTCTAGATGAAAATTTGTTCGTATAATACTGTATATACTTGTTTAATGAAAGACTTTTCAAGACCAATTTTTTGCTTCAAAAAAAAAAAAATATTGAAATATTTTTGTTGCCTAGTATAGCCAAGTTAGGAATCTTTCATTAGAAGCTATATATGATAAAAACACCATTTTGTTGCTAAAAATCACCGGTCATTTATTATGCATAGTCATTCATTACTAGAGTATAAACAGTAAATATACATCAAAGAAAAATGAATATAATATCAAAATTGTGACATTTTTATAAAATGTGTATTTTTATAGTGTGTATATATATATATATATAATATATATATATATATATATATATATATATATATATATATATATATATATATAAAGTAATGACACAGTCAATAACAGCAAAAATTAAATGTTTATTATAAATAAAACTTTATTTAAAAAAAAAAAAAATTTGTAGTTCTTAGTAAAAAGTAATATTATTGACTGTCCTGGTAGTTCTAAACTGTACACAAATTATTCTTTGAATGTGAACTTGTTTTTGTATTTTAAAATTATATTCTTATTTAACCCTTAGAATCCCAAAGAACCTCCCATGGCTATTGGCCTCTCCACCCTGGACTCCTGCCTTGAAAACAATAGATGAAAATGTAAAATGTTGTAATCTGTAATTTAATTTCTTTACAGGCTGTTAAATAACAGGTTACAACATTCTATAGACAATTTAAAGTATATAAAAAAAGATAATAAAATTACATGTAAAATATAAAATTACAATAGCTTGTTGGCACTAGTGATGTAGAAGTGGAGAATCCCTGCTTGAAATTCCAGTTGGTTGGGTTTATGTACTTAGTGGTACAAATACAGGCCACTTGGAAACAAAGGATTATTTAAAAAAAAAACAACAAAAACTATAGATATATTATAATGTTTATTATGCTTAATAAAGTAAACATTTCTATACTTTATCAAGATAGTGGTCATTTGTATTAATACGTTTTTAAAAATCTATTAAATTTTTTGTTTTTAACTGAAAGTTGAAAAAAAAAACTACAAAGAATTTGGAATATAAATTTTAATGTTGGAATGTATAAACTGAAAGAATTATTTTGACTTTGTTTTTTGTCAAAGATAATTTGTTTGTGTTATATATATATTCATACATAATTAAAAAAATTAATGGTGCTTGTTCAGAATAGCACAACAAAGAAAATTTCCATTATTTCTGCAGTAATATCCCCACAAAATTATATAGAAATATAATACTCCTATCTAGATGGTGAATATAAGTAAGTTTCAGTCATTTGCTTCACTTTTTAGCTGAATAGTTACATTTAAGTCTCTGAAATTATATATTGCCAACCACCATAAGTTGCCATCTTAGTGGTAGGAAGAAGAAAAGACTGAAGTAATATAGTGGATTGGGAAATTATAGAAAGCTGAAGACATTATTGTATGTAACTATTTCATAAAAAAAATGAAGCAAATGACTGAAACTTACATTTACCATCCAGATAAGAGTAAGTATTAAATTTCTCTATGATTTTTTTTTTTTGTATAGTACTGCAGACATTTCATCAATGTTCTATTCTGGACAAATTCCAAATTATTTGTGGAATTAATCATTGTTTTGACCTTTTTGCAAAAAAGAAAAAGTCCAATGGGACATCTATAGAAAAAAAAAATTGAAAGATTTAAAAAGCCAGCTTTTAAACAAGACTATTTTCCAGAGGTCTCAAACCCAAGGACACAAAAAGAGCATTATGTCCTGGGGAAGAGCTGCAGTGGGCCAGAAATAAGGGCCTACAATTCCTACTAGTTATACTGCTTGGAGAAGACCTTTATCAAAATGAGTGTGTATGTGAAAGTAAATAGCTAGGAGTATTTGAATGCTACAAATAGTTCAATGTGAAAAAAATAAAAAAAATATTTGAATTGAAAATAATCTTTTTACAAGGACAGGCTGTAATTTACTTATAACTGGAGAGAAAAGTGGATTCATTATTTTCTCGTGGGCATTAGCGTGAAGTGAGTGCAAGCTGCTCCTAATGGAATTTGAACTTTGTATTAATTTTTTTTTTTATGTTAACTATTAGGCCATCTCAAAGCCCAAGTCAGCTTGGGCTGTAGGATATTCTGATTGTGTCTCTGCTGTTGGGTAAGAACCCCTCAACAAGTGTCCTGGATATGACACTAAACCGTCTGTTGGTGAGGCTCCAGTCCTGGAGCTTTGAGTAATGTGGAGTACCCCTTCATTGCCATTGTTCCCTGGGCCACTCTGACCTTGAGTTGTCGCTCTCAATAGGATACTTTGGGTCAAATAGAGCTGTTTGGTAAATTGAATTGTTAGAAATAGAACTGTTTGATCATTTAACTGTGTGTAAACAAATGACTGATGTTTAATTGAATTGTTAGTGATGCATAGCAATACTTGGAACCATTTAAAAGTTGGTGACCGTAGTTGAGGGCAATCAGAAGGCTCCCTTTTCAATAGCTACTACACCAAGGTATATGGGAGGGCGCTACTCCTTTCCCTGGATTGCTCCACTTTACCCTTGATACGTACCTTATATTGCTGAGTGTTAAGCAAGGAGGTATCAAGTACCATTTTTTAAAGTCCTTGGTATGGCGCAACCTAGGATTGAACCCCTGTTTCCTGGACCATTGGCGAGCAATTACTGAAACCATTTTACTGTGTAGAAACAATTGTAATATTTGTGTGCAAACAAATTAGTTCTAACTCCTTTCAAAAATGAAATTTCATAGAAATTATTCACTTATAAATCATGTATATCCATTAAAATATATGCAAACAAATGACTGTTAAATTGTTACTATTACATAGCAATACTTGAAACCATCTTTGTGAAAAAAAATTTTTTTAGATAAAAAAGGAACTCAGGCTCATTTAAAAATGTTATCTACAAAATGTGTTAATCATATATATTTGATATACATGCATAAACAGGATTTGGCATTAAGTTACCAACAATGATTTATATGCCATCAAACCCAACCAACCAGACCATTACTTCAATACATGTTAAATTCACTACAATTGTCAAGATTTTAAGATTTACCAAACACCACATCAATTCTTGAAACCAATGAAGATAGATGGAAATTATATCATGAGACTCTTCTCCCAAAAAGGACTCAACAATAAACTTAACCTCTCTCTCAAAAAAAATCCCATTCTAACCTTTAAATATTTATTGAATTGTTAAAAAATTATTTAAAATTCATTACTGATCTTCATTCTTAAGATACCCTCCTCCAAAAAAAGAATAAAGAATAGCTACAAATATTGGAAACTATTTATAAACACAGACCAATTGTTTGAATAAATGTGAAGTCAAATGTTTAAATCATTAAGTCTTAAAGTTTAAGTTTCATTCACATAGTAAGCCAATGCCATGGCATTCATACACCTTCAGTCTTAAAATGTAAACAGTCATGAAATAAACATTCCCTGATGTTGGCTGAAACTGGTTAGGATTAATAAATTCATACATAAAGTTTTTAATTTTTTTCACCTTCATTTATGTTTTTCATTTATTGTGTGTGTATATAAAAGAGATTGAAAAATTGAGCCAGAAGGTGTCCTTTAGCTAGAAATAGCAGCTATTTAAAAAAAAAAAAATGTACGAGCTGAAAGGTATGTCATGGTGAGATTATGGCCAAAAAAGAACTGTAAATGAACTCTATGATCAATAACAATATAATATAAATGATATCTATTAAGGATATCAGGTTGAGGAAAAATTTTCCAGCAATAATATTTTTTCTTAATTAAACTAAACAAAAAAATGTTTTAATCCTATGTTCATCTCTTTTCCTTGTATTGTTATTAAGTCATCATATTTTTTTCTCTTCGGCATTCTCATAGCACCACCTTTCTAGTAAAAAGTCTATCATAAGCAATTTGAAATTAATTAACCTGTTCACATACCTCAGCAGCAATATCTCATCTACTGAAAGTAATGTCTATGTATGCTTCGGGAAGGCAGGGACTGTTATTGACAGGTTGTCAATTATTTGGAAATCTGATCCTTCTGATAGATAAAATAGGATTTTTTTTTCTAAGCTGTGTTGGTATTACTGTATAGATGCACTATCTGAACTCTTATGGAATGCATAGAGAAATAGCTAGATGGGAACTACACAAGAATGCCATTTGCTGTTTTGAACAAATGCTGGAAGCAGCACCCCACAAAACAGCAGCTGTATCTCATAAACTATTCAAGATAGGTTGGGCAATGTTGAAGTAAGGATGAACTCATAAGCAACATTCTCATATGGACTCCTATGCTTGAATGTGCCAATGCTGGCTGACCAGCAAGACTTACATACATTAGCTCTGTGAGGAAAGTGGATGTGGTCTTGAGAACCTGTCCATAGTAAAGGCTGATAAGGATGGATGGCATGAGAGAATCCAAGGAGTTTTTTGCTGTCAGCATGACTCGATGATAAAAGAATTGTTCTGGTTTTGATTTGATGAATTCTTCAAGGAATTTTTGGTATTTGGAAATTGTTAGAACTGTTGACCGAAAGCAGGAACATTGTATGGTGTGAAACAAGTGATTGTCTGAAGGTGGAAGAACTTTCCATTCCATCTTCGTGGTCATTTACTGTTAAATTTATAACATGAAGACCCTTGCTGTTGTACACCCCCCCAAAAAAAAAACAACGGTTAATATTCTTTACATAGACAAAGATCCATTTTTTTTTCTTATGATTCAAGTAAATTAACTGAATCACCACTGATCTTTCTGCCAGTTGCCTGCTGTTTCTGCTGTATCTTTTCTAATGATTAAAATTCTTTTTCTAATTCATCAGGTTTTAGTAGAGATATGAACTAAATAACCCCTTATTGACCCATTGGCTGAGCTTAATATACTGACTGTATCCCTCTGTAGAGGAGTAAGACTTTCCCTCTCAAAAGATGTGTCCTTAGTATGACATTAAACTGCCAGTCGGCTGGGGCTGTAGTGTACACCAACTGCATCTCTGCGGAGAGGTAAGGTTCCGCCAATGAGATTTCTGGATATGAAACTCAACAATCTGATGGTGACACTCCAGAAATGCTGGAGCTTTGGGGGAATGTGGAGTACCCCTTTATTGCCATTGCTCCGAGAGTGATAGCATCTGATAGGGTCCTATCTATGAATCAAATAGAACTAAACAATGTACTTATGTTAAACTGAAATGTGTGAAATAGAACTGTTTTGACATTTAAACTGCATATTTATGCTAAACTGAATTGTTTGAAGTAGAAACATTTTTACATTTAACTGTGTAAATAAATGACTGATGTTTAATTGAATTATTAGGGATACATTGCAATACTTGGAACCATCTAACTTTAACTAAACTGAATAGCTTAAAATAGAACTGTTTTTGGCATTTAAAATGTGTACTTATGCAAAACTATTGTTTGAAATAGAACTGTTTATATGTATAAAGATGGATTTGGCATTAAATAACTACAAAGGTTGATATGTCATAAAACCAAACCCCAAAAACTGCCTCTGATGGTATGGCTTCAGTTCTGAAGATCTGCCATTACTCCCTAGTCCACTCTAACTCTGCGGATAGTACTTGTTATTCCACCTATCAAATCTGTTTTAAAATGATTCACAGTTGATAGGGCTGTGCACATAAAACCTCTTAAACAAAAATATAAATATGATTCTTTAACCTCTATACATAAAATAACCTTAGATGGGTTGACATGCCATTAAAATCTGTCAATTTGAACTGGAGTGTGGTAGTAGCTGTTAAAGTTCTATCTATGGATCAAATAGATCTGTTCGAGATAATGAAATATTTACCTGTTTAAAATGATTGTGAAGATACATTTTTGTATAGTGTGTAATTGGGAACCATAATTATTAAATTGACATTGGCATAAGATAAGCCAACAAGGGTTGACATGCTGTAAAACCAACCAACCAACCGGAAAAAATACTGTGCCAACAATCACTTTAAAATATGTCATTGTTGAACCTCAGTGGAATAGTTTAGTGTTGTGTATCTCATCTGCAGCTGGTGAAAAATCACTAGTTGTTGGCACTACAAGATGAATTATAGTATATTTATCTACTCTTTGACTTAAGTTTTATAGTTGTTTTTGAGACCATCCATGATGTTGTAAGGGGAGTTCCCATGGTGTAGTGGATCAAGTGCGACATCCTAGTCAGAGAGTTTCAGTTCTGTTATTGTGTTCATTTTTGGACTCATTGTAATATAATTGCAGAGGGATTTTGTTTTATATATCTTGCCTTTCAGTTTAGTTAGGCTGAGAACCTTTCGCTTAGTGCATGGGTTAGTTTGGTGCACACATTGAGTGCAGGTGTTCATGCATGCGCGGGGTGGATGTGACAATCAGAGATGTCACAATAAAACCCCCAGATAGGAAATGAAACCGGGGATGTTAATGACGTCATGCTTGGAAGCACTGAGGATTTTGGAATTTGAAAAAAAAAAAAAAAGTTGAGATTTAAACTCTGAACAAGAAAGACGATTTTCGGAGCTCACCGAGGCGAGACCAGTATGGAGCTACGGGATGCCTGTGCGTTGGTTGAGTCAGAAAGTTGAGATTTGAGTCTAGAGGAAGGTAGTCGATTTTTGGTCTCGCCTCGGCGAGACCAGTTGGGATCTACGAAATGTGCCACGCATTTGTTGAAGAAATTGTGTCTCTCTCTCCTCATGTCAAAAGACCTTAAATTCAAAAAGGTAAATAAGTTTCGTACCTGAACCAATTTCGAGTGTTTTCAGATTCCTATATGTGTATGAACATTATAAACGGTTTTTCACATATTCATATCTTGGTCGATCTCGTGGACCCATTATATACTACATCATAACTTTAATAAAGATATGAAGTCCCTTATCCCTCCAGCTATGGGTTAAATAGTATCACTATTGTTCTTCCATGAAGATGGCTTTGGCATTAGGTAACCTACAAAGCTTGATGTGCCATTAAACAAAAAAATCAAACCAAACCATGATGCTGTCTTTTCTTGTTTGAGCTAAGTGGGATATTATACAGTTTAAGTAATCTTTAGAATCTTATTGGTTATGTTGTGAAGCCACCGAGTGGCTTTTCCCCAAAAATTCTTGGTGGGTTTTTCGTGGCCCTCCCATTTTTAGCAGTTCCAACTATACCAACGCTAGTCAAGGGCCTGTTGAGTGAGTGAGTGAGTGTGCTATAAACTCTTGACAGCCATTGGCCCTACCGTCTGTATTATTTGTTTCTGATGGTATAAATGAAATATACCTTACAATAAGCTGTGATTGACTTACAATATAAATTCAGCTTTATCATTTTTTTCTCTACTTGTAAGTTGGCAATCTTGCCAATCTATTCTACAGTTTATTCTTTTTTCAAGAAATAACTTAATTCTGGTATGTATACATCTATCAGCAGATTTGTTTACTTTAGTATAATTCTGCCAATTATCTTAGAAAATGTCACTGTATTTAGAAACTTAGATTAACATCTTCACACTGGTAGATCAAGCATGTATAAAATTTTCTGACTTAGTTTAATTAAAAAAAAAAAAAAAAAAAAAAAAAAAAAAAATTTTGCTGGAAACACAATGCCATGCTTTTGTATTCCTTTTTTTTTCCCTCCTAAAAACACATAGATGCACTAGGACGTATCATCAGTGATGTTCATGGGTTCATCAGAGGTTTTGGGTCTTTCAATGTCAGATCACCTTGCCCTGGTTCCCACCAGCAGCTATTCATGTACTTGATATCTTTATTTAAAACCACCAAGTGGCTTTTCCCAAAAGTTCTTGGTTGGTTTTTTGTAGCCCTCCCATTTTTAGCAGTTCTTGCTATACCAACAATAGTCAAGGCTCTGTTGAGTGAGTGAGTGAGTGTGCTCTAAACTCTTGACAGCCATTGGCTCACATAGGACTTGCCAGCCCTGCCGTCTGTATTATTCTACCAACTCCTGGTATTTGTTTGGCTTCCTCCAAACAATC
The DNA here is from genome assembly GCA_963585895.1 of Sepioteuthis lessoniana. Classification (NCBI taxonomy): domain Eukaryota; kingdom Metazoa; phylum Mollusca; class Cephalopoda; order Myopsida; family Loliginidae; genus Sepioteuthis; species Sepioteuthis lessoniana. The sequence continues at coordinate 28,982 of CAUZXS010004995.1, forward strand.
CTCCTAAGATTGTTAATTCTCACTGGATCACTTGCTTGGTTGCATTTGACAAGATGACCATGTCTGAGTCACTGTGTTATTTGTGTGATGTGATCAAGGAATTGTAACTGTTTCTAAGATCACTTATAAAATGACATAATGTGAAATATCCATTTTCTTTTTCCCACTAAATTTTCAGATTATAATCTGATTTTGGTATGTATATTATGGTAACTGAAGAAATGGCATATTATAGCAAGATTTTTGTTTGCACACTACTGTTAAAATGTTCTGAAAAGAATAAAGAACTTTGCAAATTGATAGTGTGGAAGGGGCAGTGTTAGCACTCATCTTTATTATTTTGCTAGGGTGATAACAATTAATGTTAATTATAGAGTGCTCTCCCTTTTTTATTTTTTCAATTGCAATTATTGTATAAATTCTTTAAAAAAATGTGACTTTGGCATAGTACTTATAATGGCTGCTAAAGTTAAGTTAAATAATGCACATTTCTTAGTATTTCATCTCTTTGCTTTCTTTTCCTCTTCTTTTTATGTAATGCATTGAATAATTTTCTCTTTTCAAATGAAAGTTTATATAAGTGCAGTGTTTGCTTTAAGTCATATGGTAAAAAAAGAAACAGCCAAGGACACTTATTTTATTTTTAAAGTTGTTTTGTTATTTTGCAATTCTTATGTTGTTTTTTTTTTTGGTTTTTTTTTTTCCTGTGACTATTTTCTTTAAAAAAAAAAAAAATCAGATATTTTTTTCAAGTTTTAATTTTTTAAATTTTATTTGCTTTTTTATGTTTTTGTTTTCAACTGTGGGTCAAGCACTGTTTTACCTCCCCCTTTTTTTTAGTTTGATTATTTCAAATCCAACACCTTGCTTCACCTCACCTATAAGTGATTTGTAAAAAAAAAACTTTGAAATTACTCTGACTTTATTTCTTCCTGATTTCTTGTTTGAATTCTGTGGTGTAACCAAAATCTCTCCATTTCTCTTTCCAGAACAACGGCTGGACAGTGTGCATGAAGTGTGAAACATACCGCCCACCTCGAGCACATCACTGCAGAGTGTGTCAAAGATGTATACGAAGGATGGACCATCATTGTCCATGGTAATGTTTTTAATTTGTTCGTTTTTTATTTTTATCTTAAATTTTTTTTTTTTAAATTTTGTTTAAAAATTTTATTTTTTTAATTTTAGTACCTATTAAATTTTTTATTTGTTCTAAAAATTTTTGATTCTTATTGTTTTTTCGTTTTTTTTTTCTTAATTGAATTTATTTATTCATTTATTTATTTTTTTTCAGAACTTTTATTTATTTATTAGAATTTTTTTTAAATTTCAAAATATTTTGTTTTTATTTAGAAAAATAATTATCAAAAAATAATTTTAATTAAAGGCATACATTTATCTGTCACGCATTTACACATTTTCCATTTATTTGAAAAAACAAATTTGCAGAAAAAAGCCTAAAAGTTTCTACTGCTTAGCAATTTACTTATAATTCGGGTGAGATGTAGATTTCTTTTCTATTCCTGAGGACATTAGTGTGAATTGATTTGATGAAGTAAAACACCATTTCATTCAGCATTTTATCTTGTTAAGTCCATTAATACCCTTGGGAAAGGTATGAATCCAATTATTCTCCCTCCAGCTATGGGTAAATAGTAGGACAGACTAGGTTCTTCATCCTTGGTTAGGCAACTAGTCTAGGAGAAGGAAAACTCTGAATTAAAACCTGTTAAACTCCGCTTAAAAATTGACCTTGTGTCATATCCTGCCCGAGCGGAGGGGTTGGTAAATAGTATCTTGTTAAGTCCATTTCTATGAACATAACTGGTACAAAACTCTCATTTGAATGGTTTCTTCAATTTGTATTCAGGCCTGTTAGCTAAAGCTGCACTATATGCCAACTGCATCTTGGCAGAACAGTGATCCCCCTCCCCCCATTCCAAATGAAGCTACTGATACTTGAGGATGGGATCCTGGTGACTGAATAGTTTGTGACCCAGCAACCGAAATGGTTTTGTGACTTGTTACACTTCACTTTGGTCTTTACTTAGCCAGATGGGCAGTGTGAGTGGTCAGATCCTATCAATTGGCTGTGATTATATCAAGCCTTCATACTTATTTGAATGTCCCAACTGTATTCTTCAAATTGCTCTTGTGGCAAACAAACACCAAACCCTTTTTATTTTAAAGGTGTTAGGCTGAGTATCAGTTGTGCTGACGTAGCAATACTTGAAACCATTGTAATTGTGTGCAAACAAACAGTTAATATTAAATGGAATTATTAGTGTTAAATAACAATACTTGAAACTATTTAACTGTGTGCAAACAAATAATTAATTCTATGTAGAATTATTTCTTTTAAACAGCAATAATTGAAAATATTTAACTGTATGCAAATAAGTGAGCTCTAACTTGTCTGAAAATAAAGTTACCCACAAACTATCATCTTACAAATCATATTATATAACATGGTAGTGTCTGTGACCCTGGATTTCATGCTTTACACATTTGTCAGAAGTTTTCAAAAATGACCAATTAATATGGTTAATTCTTTGTTTGAAGGGGTATTTTGTTTGTGTGTATGTATGCCTAAGTTTGTGTGAGTTTGAATGTTAGTATGTTTGTGTATGTGCTGTCGCTTGCCCATACATATATATGTATATTTGCTCATATAGTAGCATGCATCTTTGTATGTATACACATATTTCTGCTGTCTGTTGTTGGGAAGGGGTGAAAGGCAAAGGAAGAAAGTGTGAGAAGAGAAGGGTAGGTGAAAAAAGAATTGTTACAATTTCTTTTTCTCTTGATCCTACCTATCTTTCTGATAAGTTAAAACTCTACAATATATATATATATATATATATATATATATATATAATTTGGCATTAAACAACCCACATGGATTGATATGACAAAACACAACCTAACCAAACTGTCAACTTGTACCCTTTTTTTTTAAATTTTTATTTTGAAAAGTTTTTTTTTATAGCAGATTTGATCGACCTGTCAGATTTAAATTATTGGCTGGATTTCTCTACAGATGTAATGTAAAAACATTTTTTTTTCATCAGTGAACCTGAGAGGCTGGTATTTGTGTCACTACTCTGGTGGCTTGAATTCTGGTTTGGGGATACCCATTTCTACATCACTATTGCTTAACAATAAATATAGCCAATTAGGCTGTTGAAAAACAGATTCTAACATTTTCAACCAGAAGCTTAGGGCTCAATTCTCTTGGTTAAGTTTTATAATACTAATATTATCTGTATGTTTTTAATTTCTTCTTTGGTTTCCTCTCCTTCTTTACCAAAATAAGTTTAAAAGCAGAGCTTTGAGAATTCCCAGTTGGCAAGGCTTAGAATATTCTGTTTTCCCTGCATAGGGGGTACCCCCTCCCAACAAAAGGGGTGTTCTGTATATGAAACTTCATCTGGTGTTGAAGTTTTAGTTCTGGAGAGTGTTTATTATCCCCTTCATATTTATTAATGACCCAGAATGGCAGTACTTGTAAGGGTCCTATCTATGTGTCAAATAGATCTGTTTAAAAATTATTTGTATTTGATAGGACTATGCAAAAAATACATAGAGAAAAAATGTAAATATGACTGTACAGTGAATGTGATTCCCTAACCTCTAGACATAGAATAACCCTCGAGAGGTTGATATGTCGTTTAAATCAATCAACCAACAAGTCATAATTATTTGTTAATTTAAACCATATAATTACTTGCAATTATTGGTTCCTGATAAAAATACTTGAAGCCATATAATTTTGTGCAATTAAATAATTATCAAATAGGAATAGTTACTTTAAGCCATATAATTGTGCACAAATTATTAGTATTAGATAAGAATACTTGATACCAGCTGTGTACCAACAAATGATTATTATCAAATGAAAAAGTGCAATCTCACCTGGAGTTTTAGTACCTGTTAGTCTCATTTATAGATTAGTTTTGTTTGAAAATTATTAGTATGAGATAGGAATACTTGAAACCATATAACTGTATGCAAATTATTTGTATTAGATAAGAATATTTGATACTATATATCTGTATGCAAAGAAGTGATTATTATTATCTTTAAATAAGAATAGTTACTTGAAACAAGATAATCATGTATAAATTATTAATATTAGATAGGAATACTTGAGACCCTATTAGATAGATAGTTATGATCATAATTAAACATTTATGAATGAATCGAATTTCAGTATTGAATAAGCCATAAGAAGTTGATATGTCATTGAATCAAGTATATTGACCAACATCATATTTTGATAACCTCATTTGTAATTAGCCTTGTAACTATATTTTTTGTGGTTAAATTGTAGAAAATTATCGCCCATAAAAAATACTTCAATTAAATGTGACAGTCAAGTTGATTCAATAAGCTGTACTTTTCTCCTTTCCTGGCAGCATGTGCAGAGGAGAAAGCAAGGTAAGAAAATGAATGAAAGAAACAAAATATTTTGTAAAATCTATAATTTAGGGGTCTCTAACCTTTTCAGCCTGAGGGTCACAAAACTTAAATTGGGAGGGCCTTGAACAGCTGAATTCATGAGGTATCAATCATAATTTATTATGGAGACATCTGATGTTTGCAATTACAATGTTATATCAAGAGTTTGACAGAAGGAGCACATCTGTCCAGTGATGATTTGACAGTTGCAGATACTCTTGGCATGCTTCATTTTGGAGAACAACTGTTCACAGTGGTATATCATGCTAAACATGCCCACTAGTTGCTGGATGTGGGAATCATCCAGATGGAAGCATGTGGTTCTTGTAGAAATTGAGGATGTGGCCAGTGAGAAACTTGGATTTTAAATCTTCTGAAGTTGAAGAACAATGAATTCCATCTGTAATTGTAATGGTAATTCTTCATTGTCAACATCAAAAGAGAAAGAGAATATTTTGAAAGTTGAGTGTAGGGCTGCACAGATGGACCTTAAGGGCTGCCTGTAGGTTGAGGATACTAGTTATTATTGATAATGACAAACATTTATATGGATCAAATAGATTTTATTTATATTTTAGATTGTTTGGAAAATAATGTACCGTTTTTAGAATAAACTTTCATTCTTGAATTAATGAATTCAAACAATGTTTTAATCAATCAAAATATTACCCTTGAACATCTATGAATATGGGTAATGTGGAAAAGTCTAATATCAGTCAAAATATGATCCTTGAACATCTATGAATATGGGAAATGTGGAAAAGTCTAATATCAGTCAAAATATGATCCCTGAATATCTATGAATATGGGGAATGTGGAAAAGTCTAATATCAGTCAAAATATGATCCCTGAATATCTATGAATATGAGGAATGTGGGAAAGTCTAATATCCCTGAATATCTGTCATCAATTAACAAGGGTTTTTTTTATTTTTTTATGCCAATATAAAAAAAAAACTCTAAAGGTTTTGATGTCAAGAAATCTTTAAATGCTGCTTCTCCTTCAGAACAATGTTTTTTGGGTTTACAAAAAAGTGTTCTGATGCTTTTAAAAATAGTAGTCAGTGGGTGAAAGATCAGGAGAATATGGTGAATGTGGAAAAGTCTTATATCCTACGTCAGTAAACTTGGAGTATCATAGCCCAGTTGGCTGGGGCTGTACACTGACTGCATCTCTGCAGAGGGGTAACCCCCTTCCCCACAAGTGTCTTGGATATAACATTAAACATCTAATGGTGAGGTTCAGCCCTTGGATATTTGGGGAAAGTAGAGTACCCTATTGTTGCCTTTGCTCCCAAGTCCACTCTGACCTGGAGTGGTAGCACTTGATAGGGTCCTATCTATGGGTCAAATAGAACAAACCATATGTGCAAACAAATGACTGATGTTAAATTGTGACTGTTATATAGCAAAACTTTAAACTGTGTACAAAAAGATTTATGAATGTTATCTACAAAATGTTTACAAGTCATATATTCAATGTATATGTACAAAGAGGATTTGGCATTAAATAACCAATAATGGTTGATATGCCATAAAATCAAACTAAACCATTTTGCAGTGTCATCCTGGCAATATATGACTGAGCATTTTCATGAAGCAAAATTATGATCATGTTTGAAGTAAACATATCACTTCTTTTTTCAATTTCATGATTAGAGGCAGAGAACCTTCAAAATCAAGAGGATACTAATGATTAAGAATGTGTTTTTTTTTTTTTTGTTTATTTATATTTTAATAGAACTACTATTAAAATGTTAGAACAGAATTTAAACAGTTTATACTAAAATCAGACAATATTTTCCAAACAAATACAATTATTTACACAACAAAACTTGTAAGAAAAGCTTGTTATTAATATTCATTTTAAAGTCCTTTTATGAGTATCAGAAGTTCATGAATGTTTCAGTCAAGAGAAAAAAGAGAATAAGTCAATATGTTATGGTTGTTTGAAAAGTGTTTGCTGATGGCTGATTTTAAAATCTTCATTTTCTTAAAAAGAAAATGGGATTGAGGAAGCTGATTTTTCTGGGTTCTTTAAATGAGGTGGGAAAGGTTCTGATTGTTCAGCTAACAGAATTTTTATTTTTGATAGAATTTCATCAACTCCTCCAGAAGTTTTACTGTCTACTGTATTGAAATCAAATTTTGTCCGACCATTTATGGGTGTGGAAGACTTCACATCTGAAGGAGTCCTATGCTGCTTAATGTATTTGTTTCTCAGAATTTTTTTTTTAAAGAATTTTCAAAATCATTTCTGCAAATGTTTTCTTTATTAAAAGAACAAAAACAAACTATTCTTTAAATCAGAAAAATAAATTAAAAAAAATGACAAAGAAAGAAAGAAAAGCAAAACACTCTATCTTTAGCTTGAAAAATACATCTTGGTTATATACCTGATGTACTTGAAAGCTTCAGGTTTTCTAATATCAGACCCTTTAGCTCGGATGAATCAACCAAGGCTGATATTTCTTTAACTACTGTTGTGAAAATTAGGGTGAAAATCGCCAATCACCTCAGTGCATATGCTCCGCGTGCAAGATATATTTTTTTGACTGGAAAAAATATGGCTGCTCTGAGGGAGCTTATATTGCAAATGGTCATGTATTTTCATGCCGGCAGTCACATAAAACCATGGAGAGTGAAGACACGCAGGCAAATGAGGGCAGGCAGAAAAGAACTTAAAAACAACTAACCTTGTCACTCAGAGCTTTTTTTACATTTGCGTTGGATACGAATTGGTTAGAGGAGAAGCGTCGATCAGTAGTTTAAAGAGACGAATGTAGGGAAAAATCATGACTTACTGGACTAGCGTGTGACTGCGTTTCGTACGTTTCAGTCGTTTAACAAGAAAAAAAAGTTAAAATGGTGACACACAGTCGCTTTTGTATTTGCTTATCTCGTGTGAAGTAACCGCAGACTCTCGGCTCTCCCATGCAAATAAGATAGTCAGTTGTTAAAAGAGCCCTCGAGGGAATGGCATAAGTTGAAAGAAGGCGTGTTGCATGGACAGATGCATGCAAGAGGATTGTCTGTGTCAATGACGTTATTGAAGTCGACTTTCAAACTACAACGAAGCAGATGATAATCGTGGAATACGAAAGGAGGTTTTTGGTCAGGCATTGCAGTATTTTTTTATTATTTTATTTTTTTTTTTTTTTTGTATCGTTTAGAGACGTGACAACAATTTTACCAGGTTCAACTACTAAATCCTTATAAAAACTCTGAAGTCAACCTAGGATTATTCCACTCGTAAAAGTGGTGTGGTTTGTCTAATGGATTATTATTATAGGAAATGGAATCGGTGACATGAGTTGAAGTCCTGGACAAATCTCTTTTGATTTCACTTTGTGCTAATGGCCTTGAGAAAGGCATGAATCCATGTCTTCTTTCCCGAGCTATGGGTGAATAATAGAGCAGACTAGGTTCTTTATCATTGGTTAGGCAACCAGCCTAGGAGAAGGAAAACTGAATTCAAATCACCTGTACTCTATTTAAAAATTGACTTTGTGTCACATCCTGTCCATGGTAAAGGGGTTCAGTAAATACTTTCTTGGGTTGGTTTTCATTTTCAACTAGTCATTCATTATGGAAGACAGTTATCTTAAACTTAAAATCAGACATAATCAATATAATTCAGAATATCATTTTCTATTCTGTTTGCTTCTTATTCAACCCTGATGCTGTCTATTTTTAGTGGATCTAAAATGTCATATGGTGATCTGAGCTGTTAGTCTATTTTATCATGACTAAGAGACAGCATTAAGTGGTTATTATGCTCTAAAGTGATCATTTAATGCCATGTTCTCACAGTGACAATGCTGGGATGTGTTAAGTTGGTTCTAAAAAAAAAGCACAAAACAACAAAAAAACAAACCAGGTTTGTGTTTATAAAAAGTCAGAACTGCTAATGCTTTGCTCTTATATTTATCACATGCCAAGATTTCATTGTTTTGTGACATGATGAAAAATGTTGTGTATATGGGAGACAAACACAAAATTTGGGTGAACACTTTGAACAATAAATAATTGCTTCATTGAAGTTCCTACTATCTTTACTCTCTCTCTAATATATATATATATATATATATATATGGTGATAGAAAAGTAACTCCCTTTCATGCTTTCTTCTCATATTTAATTCTTGTAAAAATTATATTTGAGAAATGAATTATAAGAATTTCAAAATGGGAAGTTAATTTTCAATCACCCTGTATATTGAAAGTATTTCTCATATCAGTTTTGCCCAGTCGGCTGGGGCTGTAGAATACACTGACTGTACCTCTGCAGAGGGGTAAGGACCCCCCACACACACACACACGAGTGTCCTGGATATGACACTAAACAATCTGATGGTGAGGTTCCAGCAGTGCTGGAGCTTTGGGGAATGCGGAGTACCTCTTCATTGCCATCGCTCCCAGGTCCACTCTGGCCCGAAGTGGTAGCACCTGATAAGGGTCCTATCTATGGGTTAAATAGAACTTATGCTAAACTAAATTGAGTAAACTGAATAGCGTGAAATAGAAATGTTTTTGACAATTAAACCATACTTACATTTAAACTGCGTGCTTATGCTTAACTGAATTATTTGAAATAGAACTGTTTTTCGACATTGAAACTGTATTTACACTTAACTGAATTCTAACATATAACTGCTTGAATAGTTTGAAATAGAAATATTTTTGATAATTAAACTGTGTACTTATGCTAAACTGAACTGTTTTAAATAGAACAGATTATTTACATAAAAATGGATTTGGTGTTAAATAACCTACAAAGGTTTTTATGCCATAAAACCCAACAAACCAAACCAAACCAAACCATCATATCAGTTGCTACTCTCTATTACAACCATTTGTGCAAGCTTTATTTCTTAAGACAGTTCTCATATCTAAACATAGAAAAAAAATTAAATCTTTAGAAATGAAATCCTCTTTCCTTTCTAGTTATATAAGTCACATTGTATTTTATATATATCAGCTATATCCGGTAAGTGTCCAAAGACTATGGGTTTGGAATATTTGTATATAGAATTTGAAGGATTGCATCTAATCCTATTAAGTGTTCGATGTATGCCTCTTATTATATATGCCTTTTGGGATGTATATAAAAAAACTCAGAGTGAATATATCTGAAACATAAGTGGAAGAAAACTCAACGACAGTTATAGTGCCATTATGAATTTATTTTGACGACATTTTTAGTTTTCCCCTCATCTTGCTGATTTCACTTCCAAAAAAAGAATGTTAACCATATGATGAGGCAGGAAATAAAAGATCTCATCAAAATAAATTTATAATGACACTATAACTGTCATTGAGTTTTCTTCCATTTACTTATATAAGAGAGGTTTTAAATAAAATCTAATAGGATGAGAAAAAAAAAAGAGTTTGGAAAATCAGACTGACATGTTTTGTGAGAGGTCTAGCATCATCTAAATACAAATAAAATCATTTGCATTATGATGACAACTACTGAAACATATCAATTTGATTTTCTATGTCTAGAGTATGATACTAAACTACCTCCAGGTGGTCTACCTTAGGCTCTGGGGAGTATGGAGTCAAACATTTGTTGCCATACCTGGAGTGGTAGTACCTGTTAAGCTCCCATCTAAGGGTCAAATAGATCTGAGGTAATTTTTAAATTGATTTGGAACTACATTTGCTCTAAAGACATTTATATCATAATCCTGTAGGAAGTGTTTGAAATGACTGAATTTTATTTATGTTTGGTCTTGAAATATTGATGTTGCTAATTGACTGAAATACTCAAGTTGAAAACAAGTATATCTATTCAATTATTATTATTAAATAGGAATACTTACTTGAAACTTGCAAACTGTTTGTATTAGATATGAATACTTGAAATAATAATTGTGTACAAATTGTATTGAAAATTGTTACTTACAACTGTAATTGCTTGATTTTAATATTAAATAAAACTAAAAAAAATTGACACATTGTAAAACCAACCAACCAAACATCTGGTTTTCTGGATTGTGTTTTTCTTTATCATATATATATATATAACCTGGTCCCACTACAGAGTAATAAGAAATTTTATGTTAAAAAATTAGAATATATTTTTGTTTACCAAGGTAATGACTTGGTAGACTACACTACTGCTTTTTGTTTCTTGTTTCCTTTCACTATAACTTACTATAGGTAAGTCTTTCTCTGTATTATCTTGTGTTTGTTTACTTTTCAGTTTTTCTTTCCTTTTAATTTATTATCTTTAGTTCTTTTTTTTGTTTTGTTTGTTTGCTTGGGTGATTTTAAAGGATTCTAGTTGACTGATGCTCTTGCAGTCTCTACTCACTAACATGATTTGTACTGCTGTCTTTAACCAGTAAGGAGCAGAAATGCCAAATCAAACATGAATAATCCTGTCATTTTTTTATGGGAACTCTGCTAGTTACATAATATTTTTAAAAACATTGTTATTGAAAAATAAAATATTCAAAGTATGTCTTTGTTTAGAGGTTGGAATATAGAAAATAAATGTTTTGAAAAGGAGAAATAAATATTGTTTTGAAAAGAAAAAAAACTTTTACTAGTCTTTTAAAATAGAAAAAGGAAAAATAATTGTCAGTATTTTAAAAAAGAGGGAGGAATTTTTTTTCTTGTGTATTGAAAATGAAAAAAAAAATATTTGAAGGAAGAATATATGTATTTTGAAAAGGAAAACAATTAAAAAAAAGTAAAGAAAAAAAAAATGTTGTAGCTGATTTAGTTAATCAAATTGTTTTCAATTTAGGAGATATTCATGAAGCAGGATGTGAATTCTGAAAAATAATTTTCTAAATACCAAGTAGATTTACTTTTGTTTATGTTAGAATATCTTTACATGATGTATATATTTATATATTAACTGAATAATTTTCAATCTAAAAAGAAAAACAAAACAATTAGTTTTGTTCCTCTCTCTCCCCATATCACACTAAGCTATTTTGAAAATTGTCAATCACATTCAATATTACAAAGATTGGAAAAATAAAATTATGACAAGGGAAGCAACTTTTTCTAACATAAAAGAGTTATCTTTTCTTAGATATTACTTAGGTCGTTGAAATATTTTTTAACAGATATTCTAAATTCGATATATATAATTTTAAAAAGTTGCTGAATATAATTGATTTTAAGATTTACAGTTTAAAAAAAAAATTATTATCTTAAGGCCAGTAGTAACGCTAAAGTAGTTGGTTTGAATTAAATCCCGAAATTATCTCCCTTCTTAGAGATTCGTGGATGAATGTTTAGAACTGATTTAATAGAATAAGTAGATGAAAAGACAATTATTTTTGTTATATCAATCATTAGAAAGTGGAAGAAATTATCCAAGACATATTTTTTCTTTCTTAAAAGATTAATTTTGCTATTCATAAAAAAAATGTTCAAAATACAAGAAATCTGAATTCTAATTTCCAGGCCTTGGCTTGATCCTGATTCACAAGACTCAAAGCACTCTTACAGTGGGGCTTAGAATACACTGACTGTATCTCCTATAGAGGAATACCCTTCCCCAACTAAAGTGTCCTGGGTATGACGTAAATGGCATCTGATTGTGAGGCTCCATTGATAACAATCATTTGTTTGCACACAGTTATATGGTTTCAAGTAATAATGATAATCCTTAGTAAACAATTATAGCTTCAAGTAACTATAATTAATACAAAAAAATGTTGAGTCCCTGTTAATTGCTATTACTCTCAGGTCCACTTTTAGCCTAGTTGGCTGGGGTTGTAAAATACATCTCTGCAGAGGGGTAAGAAACAACGAGTGTCCCGGATATGATGACACGAAACAATTCGATGGTGAGGTTCCAGTAATGCTGGAGCTTTGGAGAATGTGGTGTACTCTTTCATTGCCTTCGCTCCCAGGTCCACTCTGGCCCAAAGTGGTAGCACCTGATAGGGTCCTATCTATGGATCAAATAGAACTAAACTGTGTACTTGTGCTAAACTGAATTGTTTGAAATGGAACTGTTTTGACATTTAACTGTATGTAAACTGAATTTTTTTGAATTAGAACTGTTTGACTAAACTGAATAGCTTAAAATAGAATTTTTTTGACAATTAAACTGTGTACTTATACTAAACTGAATCATTTGAAATAGAACTGTTCATTTGTATAAAAATGGATTTGGCATTAGATTACCTACAAAGGTTGATATACCATAAAACATAAACAAATCTGGTACACTCTGATCCAGATTAGTTGTACCTTTTAGGGTTCCATCTATGGGTCAAATAGAACTGTTCAATCTTTTACTAAGAATTATCACTATTAAATAGAATTATAAATGTTAAATATCATTACTTGAAATCATTTAAGTGTGTGTAAACAAATGATAGAATTATTTGCATTGGATAACAATAATTGAAACCATTTCACTGTGTACAAACAAATGGGCTCTGTCTTGTTTAAAAATAATGTTACATACAAACTATTTGCTTACAAATCATATATGTATAAACAGGATTTGGCATTGAATAAAGCACAAGACAATAAGCAGTATAAACCTAATGTGAAGTCATTGAAGGCAATCCATTAATCTTGCAACACTGTGGAACTGCATGCAGGTCTAAGATCATTTGGAAGACTGACATTAATGTGAAATGAGTACAAACATCTTTGGCTTGGATTTGAAATCTGATTTGTGATTCCATTTTCTGAGCCAATAATATTATGTTATTGCAAGTCTGACTGCTATTGATCTCTTTCACTGTTGGCGGGACATAAAATGTGCTGACCGTATCCTCTGCACTGCTCAGGACTCTTCTAAGTATCCTAGTTGATTTTTGTAGTGCTGTAGTCTAAATGGTTTCAATTCTGCCTCTTGGTTCCAGTTCATCAAGTCTTTTTTCCAGGTTCTTGGAGACCATTCTAAGGGTTCCAACTAGGATTTGTATCACTATTACCTTCATGTTCCTCAACCATTTGAGTTCTCTGGCAAAGTCCATGTATTATTTCAGCTTCTCACCTTCCTTCACTTTCAGTCTATGGTGTGCTGACATAGCAAAATCCACATGATTACTAGTTCTCTTTTTTTTTTTTTTTTTTTTAATTTAATACTCATCTTTGTTTTTATTTACTTATTGTCCCTGTGTCTATGCTATCCTAAATTAGAGCTACATATGCTCTATCACCAAGATTCAGCCCTTTTTTTTAAATTTATAAATAAAGCAAACTCAATTTATATATATATATATATATATATATATATATATATATATTTGAATATTAAGACTAAAACCTATGTAAAATCTTGCAAATTTTACAGTACCTTGATGCTATAAATATGAGATGGACATTTTCAATGTTCAAGGTAGATGTACTTTAATTCTTAAACCAACTGTTGACTGAATATAAAGCAGTTACAATGATGACAGGTTTTCTGCAGAGGAGTAAGACTCTTCCTTCCTTTAAAAAGAAAAGGTGTGTGTGTGTGTGTGGGGGGGGTCCTGTATATGATGCTAATCTGAATTTGATGGGGAAGCTTTTCTTCTGGAGATCTGGTGAGTGTTGAGTACCCCTACATTTCCATTACTCTCAACTTCACTCTGACCTGGAGTGGTAATACTTGTTAGGGTCCAAAGATTTGTTCAAAGATTATTTCTCTTCAATAGGAGAATGTGCAAAAAAACAAAAAAAAACATCTACATAAAAATGTAAATATGAATATACTAGAGAAGTTGATATGCCATTTAAATCAGTCATGCTACTGATATATTTCACTTGTAGTTTACCTCTTTCATAAATTTGTATTTAACATGTATTGATTGATTGGCCCAGTTGGTTGGGGCTGTAGCATACATCAACTGCATCTTTTCAGAGGGGTAGGGTTCCTCCAATGAGGGTCCTGGATATGACACTAAACAATCTGATGATGAGGCTTCAGTAATGCTTTAGATTTGGGGAATGTGTGATCATCTGTGTATAAACAAATGACTGATGTTTAATTAAATTGTTTGTGTTAAATAGCAATACTTGAAAAACATTAAACTGTGTGTAAACAAATGATTGATCGTTAATTGTTATTTGTATTAGATACAAATAAGTAAAACCATTTAACTGTGTGAAAAAAATGAATCCAGGCTCGTTTAAAAAGTGTTTTTTACAAAATGTGTTTAGAAATCATATATATAAAGAATTTAGCATTAAATAACCTACAATGGTTGATATGCCATAAAACCAAACCAAACCAAACTACAGTTATTGAGGACATTTAATAAATTTAAATTGTCTATAAATTTCTAATCTTATCTATTTTATTTCAGGATCAATAATTGTGTTGGAGAGTATAATCAGAAATTTTTCCTCCAATTTCTATTTTACACAGGTAGGTATAAACATCTTTAATTTGCCTTTAGCTGTTAATTATTTTCTAAAATAGATAGATTCAGCTTTAAAAGAATCACCCCAAAACCTCAAATTATTTTAAAAACAGCACTGTTATCAATTCTTTAATATGGAAAACTGCCCAAGATCACACTGTATGGTTAACTTTCAACAGACCATTGCAACAGAGGACACGAAAGAAGCAATACAAGGACTGTTTGAAAAAGTCCATTGGTACCTATTACATCAACCATTGCTGATGTTCCATCGTTGCTGAAGACCATGCAGCCTGGTGTCTCACCATCAACTTTGCTGCTGCCTCCTTTAAAAACATCCACAGGGCAACTTAGAAGGACAAAAGTTGCTGGAAGAAGAATGGCAACACTGAGTCATCAAACTTTGACCAGACCTTCAGTTGCAGTCTTGCATTTGCTTTGTCAGCCACAATCATGTCTGCTATCATGTTGATATGCTGTTAAACAAATAAAGAAATAAACCAATGAAATGAGCAATTATCATTATTAACCATTAATTTACTCAACTACTATACTTATCTTGCTTATCATTGTCTATTGGATTTCTTTTTTTAAAATTTTTTTTTAATAGATTCATGCAGGATACAATCAGAAAAGTAATATAATTCGTATTTCAAAATGTCTTTTATAAACAGAGAGCCCAGCTCAATACACAAAACAATGTAAGGGAGATAACCAGCAGTTAGTGTACTCATGTTGGCTGTTTTAATTCAGTTACAAAAACACAAACAAGGATCAACTAACTAAGCATAAAAGATATACAAGTTAATTTTTCTTAGTCAAAAATAGAACAATCAATCTTTTGTGGATTGAATAAAGGGTTCAGTTTGAAATTCCCAGAATGTTATTAACTGACAGACACTTGAAGAAAACCAGAGAGTAAAATTTTGAGAATATTTTGACTATCACAACAACCAAGATGAGGATACTAGTCAGATACTATCACTGCCTAAAAATTATTATCTCAGGATTTTCAACAAATTTCTGTCTTTTTTTTTTCTCTATTTTGTTTAAGATTGTATGTTATGACTAAAGTTTTATTATGTGTGTATAGTCTCAGAAAAAATTCTGGTGCTTGTATAGAATAGTTCAATAAAGAAAATATCTGTGCTAATGTACAAAAAATTATATAGAAATATAATTAGATTTACCGTCTAACTAAGAGTAAGCTCAGTTGGCTTGGGCATCAGAATATACTGACTGCATCACTGCAGAAGGGTAATACTCCCCCCCTTCCACAATGAGTGTCTTGGTTATGACAAAAAAAACCATCTGATTGTGAGGCTCCAGTCTTGTAGCTTTGGTGAATGTGGAGTACCCTTCATTGCTATTGCTCCCAAGTCCACTCTGACTTGGAGTGGTAGCACTTGATAAGGTCCTATCTAGGTGTCAAACTGAATGGCTTGACATTTTAACTGTGTAAACAAACAAATGATGTTTAAGAATGGAATTACTTACAAACTATTAACTTAGAAATTGACGCCGACTACGCTGACGACATAGCGCTACTGGCCAATACACCCAACCAAGCTGAAACACTACTGCATAGTTTGGAACGAGCCGCTGCAGAGATTGGACTCTATGTCAATGCACACAAAATTGAATTTATGTGCTTTAATCAGAAAGGCGACATCTCCACACTAGACGGAACCTCCCTGAAAATGGTTGACAAATTCACCTACCTAGGAAGCAGCGTCTCATCAACCGAAAAAGACATCGACACACGGCTAATGAAGGCATGGACAGCGATCGATAGGCTTTCGATCATATGGAAATCAAACCTGACCGATAAAATGAAACGCAGTTTCTTCCAGGCTGCGATCGTGTCGATACTGCTGTATGGATGCACTACTTGGACGCTGACTAAACGGTTGGAGAAGAAGCTAGACGGCAATTATACAAGAATGTTGCGAGCAATATTGAACAAGTCCTGGCAGCAACACCCCACAAGGTGCCAACTGTACGATCACCTACCACCTATCACGAAAACTATACAAGCTAGATGAACCAGACATGCCGGACACTGCTGGAGAAGCAAGGACGAGATTGTAAGTGATGTACTCTTGTGGACCCCCGCATATGGCCAATCAAAAGCAGGACAACCAGCTCGAACATTCATACAGCAGCTATGTGATGATATGGGATGTAACTCTGAAGACCTGCCGGAGGCGATGAATGATAGGGAGACGTGGAGAGAGAGGGTCAGGGATATCCGTGCTAGCCACATGACATGATGATGATATGTATATCCACTTAAATGAGTGCAAACAAATGATTAATAGTAAATAAAAATACTGTAAACGTTATGCATGAACCAATCATGAGAATTATTAGTAAACAATTAGATATCAAACTATGACAGTTTACGCAAGAAGAACTCGACTCAGTACTAAGAAAAATTAAAAATAGAAAAGCAGCAGGGCTTGATGAAATACCCCCAGAAGTTTGGAACGACATACTGTAATGCTGTATATAATCAAAACACAATAGACAGATGGACAAAGAGATGCATCCTCCCCTCCCCTTCCCTAAGAAGGGTGGACTCGGATTAACCAAGAACTACCGAGGTATAACCCTTACATCTATAGTGACCAAGATCTACAATGCTCTACTGTGCAACCGTATAGAACCCAAAATTGAGAAGATTGATAGGAAGAACCAAAATGGCTTTCGGAGAAATCGATCCACAACATCACAAATTTTTACTATTCGTTAAATTCTGGAAGGTGTATGTGCAAAAAACCTAGAGGCAACAATATTACTTGTTGACTTCTCCGAGGCTTTGACTCTATACACAGGGAAGATAGAACAAATTCTAATTGCCTACGGCCTAACCAAAGAAACCATCGCAGCCATAAGGATTCTATATAAAAACACTAAAGTAAAAGTCCACTCCCCAGATTGAGACTTTGACATTGTAGCTAGTGTACTGCAAGAAGACACATTAACCCTTTATCATCTGTTTAGATTACGTGCTTAGAATGTCTATTGATAAAATAAAAGACAACAATTTCAAGCTGACAAAGGAAAGAAGCAGAAGATAACCTGCACAAACAATTACGGATGTGGAATATGCCAATGACATAGCACTTCTGGCAAATACATCAACCTAAGCCGAAACCCTTGGAATGAGCAGCTGATGGCATAGGCTTCCTTGTCAACGCAGACAAGATGGAATACATGTGCTTTAATCAAAGAGGCGACTTCTCCACACTAAATGGTAGTTCTCTGAAACTAGTGGACAAGTTCACCTATCTAGGAAGCAGTGTCTCATCGACCAAAACATACATCAGCATGTGACTCACAAAGGTATGGACAGCTATAGATAAGCTATCGGCCATATGGAAGTAAGACCTGACTGATAAAATAAAATGCAATTTTTTTCAAGCAGCAGTCATGTTGATACTGCTATATGGATGCACTAAATGGATGCTAACTAAACAGATGGAGAAAAAGCTTGATGGCAATTACACAAGCAATATTGAACAAGTCCTGGCGGCAGCACCCCACAAAGCAGCAGCTGTATGGCCACCTACTACCCATCATGAAAACTATCCGAGTTAGACGAACTAGACATGCAGGACACTGATTAAGTAGGGATAAACTCATAACTCTTGTGGACCCCCTTCACATGGACAAGCAAAGGTAGGACGACCAGCTAGAACCTATATACAACTCCTCTGTGCTGATACAGGATGTAGCCTTGAAGACCTACTGGGAGCGATTGACGATGGGTGGTGGGAGAGGGTCAGGGAGATCCATGCTGGCTGTGTGACATGATGACGATCATGTAAACCATTTAACTGTTATATTCACGATGTTTTGACTGATATGTCTGCCGGCCTTTTCAGGTGTTTCTTGTCGAACTCGGGAGCCTATGCAAAACTTTAAACCCTGTCTTTTATTCAATCCACAGATGTGGATTAGATTAATAACATATCAATCCACAGATGTGAATTAAATAAAGGATGTGGTTCGAAGCTCTGTGTAGGCTCCCAAGTTCAACAAGAAACATCTGAAGAAGGCTGGACGACTTATTAGCTGAAATGGTGTGAATGTAACAAGAAAGATGAAGACAATTGTCCGAAAACCCTAAATGATAAAAATCATCTAACTTTGTCTCCAAAATTCTGACAACTAATATTTAAATGTGTCGAAAAAGAATGAGCTTGAGCTTGTTCAAAAATGTTATCTACAAAATGTGTTCACAAATCACATATATTTGATATATATGTCTAAAGAGGATTTAGTGTTAAATAACCTAGAATGGTTAATATGCCATAAAACCCAACCAAAATCAAACCAACCACTAAGATGCTGATTTATGGCCAATTGAAGATATATAAGTTTTGTGATTTAAATGATTTAACTGTTTTAGTCAAATATGAAATGAAGCAAAAGACTGAAATGACCTTATTTTAATGTCACACATTTTTTTCTTGCAGGGATGGCGTGTATATTCACAATCTCCTTGGTTATTGTATCCTGGCTTTTGGATCCAGTTTCCAAGCGAGACTTCAAGCACTATAAATTGTAAGTAAAGAATTTCTTCATTTTTTCTTACTGAAATTTATTTACCTTTTTATTTTTATTTAAAAAAATTTTTTTTTTTATTCAAGCCACTCAAAAATCTGTCTGCTCTGTCAGCAGAGCTTTCAATACAGTGACTGTACCCACTGCTGAGGAGTAAGCTCTTCCCCCCACCAGGGTGTCCTAGTTAGGACACTAAACTACATCTGATGGTGAGGCTCCAACTCTGAAGATCTGAGGAGTGTGGAATACTCTTTCATTACTATTATTCCTAAGTCCACTCTGACTCTAAATGATAGTAACTGTTAGGATTCTATCTATGGGTCAAATAGTTCTATTTAGAATATTTGTATTCGATAGGACCATGTACAAGAGAAAAAACCCTCTTAAAAAACAACTACACAAAAATGTAAATATGAATGTACAATGAATGCGATTCCTTAACCTATAGGCATAAAATAACCCTAGATGGATTGATATGCCATTTAAATCTATCCGTCAAAAATCTGTTGATTAACATTAGCATCATTTTGCCTATTAAACTTAATGAACCCTACCTATTCTAATTTCCACATTATCTTCCTTGCTATCATAGAAGTGATGGCTCTCATCTCTAGCTGAATAATAATAATAATAATGAATCAAACACTCAGCTCTAGCTAGCATTTGTGCCAGGTGGTTTCTGTGGCATTTTCTCAGTGGCTCATATTCTAGAGTGCCTTCCACCCTAGCAGCATCTGCCCTTTTTGCCTAAAAGGGGTAAGGGCTAAGGGCTGGGTTTATTGCTCTGCACCTGAGGCCACCTTCAAGGGAAATGCTAATAGAACTGAGCAATTCTTTTTCTCTTGAACCACCAGGCAGCTTGTTTCCTGCAGAGCACCTCATATTAAACTGACCTTGTATGAGATTCTGATCTTGTAGGGAGCTAAATAAATCCTACAACTCGAGTGAGTTGCAATGAAAAGCAACTAGTATTAAGAAGACGAAAGATAATAAGAAAATTATTATTACTGATTGAGAGAACTTTATCTACAAAGAAATTAAATAAATGAAAATAAATACTTCTTATATCAGAAATATCTACTTGAGGCCCCACTAAATTGCCAAAATATATCAACTTCCATTTCAAGATGGGACTTTTATTATTTTCATTTTGAAATTTGACAACTATTCATATTGATATTCAGGTGCTATATACTAGTATACCGGGCCATTGGTCTAATGGGTAGAGTGTTTGCCAATGGTCCGGGAGACAAGGGTTCAATCCCAGGTCAAGTCATATCACAGACTCAAAAAATGGTACTTGATGCCGTCTTCCTTAACACTCAGCATTATAGGGTACGGATCAAGGGTAAAGTGGAGCAGCCCATGGAATGGAGTAGCACCCTCCCCTACACCTCGGTATAATAGCTATTGAAAAGGGAGCCTTTGGGTAACCCTTGACTAAGTTCGCCAACTTTACTTTTACTATATACTAGTATGCATAAAATATTTTGCAATATTTTGGTAACATTGAATACATTTTGGTAGTTCTAGAGGGTTTTACTGAGGTTTTAAAGGTGACAAACCACTCTCAACTGTGAGATACCAAGCTTGCCTGATGCTTTTTGAGTGCTGCTTGCAGAATTTGCTTGAAGCACGGCCTTGAAATCCACACTTTTAGGCCTACTTGACCTTGTCTAATCATCAAGGTCCTTTTAACCCAAGCCAAATTTCCTGAACCATTTAGTTATTGTACTATGATCAACTGCATCTTCACCTTTCACACAAATATTTTTGGTTGCTTCTGTGGCGTTATGGCCCAGTTTGACGTTGTGAAATGTAAGTTCCTAAATTAAACTACATTGCATTTTGATCTGTGCAGCATTCAAATCACACATCAAGTAATGCACAATGTGTTTGCATACCAACCACCAGTAGGTACCTGCCACAGCTTGAACTGCTTTGGTCACAGGATATACACACCACAAACTAGCATGTATTAAAATATTGGAAAACTTTTGACTCAATCTTAGTAATATTAATATCTTTATTGAGAATAATTTCTGTACATCATTTATAATACAGCATGTGACAGAAACACCACACACATTTTAAACTGTCACTTGTATGGTGCAAATGGTAGCTCCATCTAGCTAATGTCTTACTATGGTTGTTATCCCATCTACAGAGTGTGACAGAAATACATCCCACATTCTAAACTGTCACCTGTGTGATGCAAGTGAAATTAGGCAAGTGTTAATGATAGCTCCATCTAGCTAATGTTTTACCATTTTGTTTTGGGGTACAATCATGAATTGGACTAATGTATACAGTGTGTGTGTGTGTGTGTGTTAAAATGTTTAAGACTGGTGAATCTATAATGGCTAAGCATAGAGCGTTTTTGTGCTCATTTCATATTACATTGAAATGATATTGTTCCAGATAGAAAATCAATAATGCAGTGAGTTTAAAAATTCTCTCTGGAACAGCATCATTTTCATGCGACATGAAATGAGCTTGAAGAACTCTCTGTGTAGCAGTTACTGATTCATCAGTCTTGAAAAACATTTCCATAGCAAATGCTCCAAGATTGTAACTGATCATACCTGAAAAAAAAATAGTATCTCATTTGCTAGATGGAGCTATCTTTGGCAATTGCATTCACTTACATGACACAGGTGATAGTTAAAATGTGAGAGGTATTTCTCACCACACCCTGTATATCACTATCAAGTCATTTATTACATTTAAAAAAATCTGTTTTATTATATAAGTGAATAAATCAAGGAGAGATCAGCCATTTTTCTAATGCCCGAATGTAGTCAGTTTGTCCCTTTTCTATTACTAGTTTTATGTTCGGCTGAGCTGCATTCATTATTTCTACCAATTTGTGAGAACTCATTTTGCTGTCTCAATTGAGCAGCATCTGTTCTTTGGTATTGCTGTCACATTCATGTTCCATAATTTTTTCAGCTCTCTGACAACGTTGAGGTATCTATCAAGTTTTTTTTTTTTTTGTTTCTTTTATTTTTACACCGTGATCTGCTGGAACGGCAATATCTACTAGTTAACAAATCGTTAACTAACAAGGTTAAATCTACTAGTTAACAAACTGTTAACTAATAAGGTTAAATCTACTAGTTAACAAATTCTTCTTTTTTTATTAACTAAAAAAACTAGATCTGGTCTTTTGGCCAGGATTGGCTGATCTGTGTTTTATCTCAAAATCCCTGAGAATTTTGTAAGCCTTATTTACCAGGACTGATTCTGGTCTGTGCATATATCATTTGTCTGTATGATCAAATTTTAGTCGCTTGCACAATTCCCAGTGGATCACTTTGCCCATCTAGATGTGCTTGTTCTTGTATTCCTTCTGTGCTAGTTTGCTGCATGCGCTTACTATGTGATTTATTATCTGATACATCAGACTAATATTCTAATCCAAGTGTTTCTTTCTTAGATCTTCACTGTGGATCAAACTCCTTCATAAATATTTTCCTCCCAGCTAGAACCATGTAAGATCCTTATTAACCTCGGCTTTAAAAGTCCAGGATTAATAAGGATCTTTGAGTTTTGATTTCTGCTTCATTCCCCCTTTGTAATACTCTTACCCTCCAATTTTAATTTAAAAAAAAAAACTCTTTGCCTTTAATGGTCAACTTGCTTTCTTTTTTTTTTTTTTTTTGGGTGGGGGAGAATTTCCTGAGGTGTGGTGGCTACCATGCTGGACTATAACATCATAGTGAGTTCAGATTTTAGTTATACTGTTGTTTACTTTTGGACTAATAATACCCATGGGAAAGGCATGAATTCCCTTATCCCCTTCTCACTATAGGTTAAATAGTACCACTTCTGTCCTTTTACAAGGATGACTTTGGTATTAAATAACCAATAAAAGCTGTGTCATGCCATCAAACCAAGAAATTAAAACAAACCATTTCCTTTTTTGGGGTGACTTAAAAAAATGCAGCAGAATCTTTCTCGTGAACATTTTTAGAATCTACCAATTGTGGACTATGAAAATAAATAAGCATAGATTAAATAAAAGATAACCCTAGTTGCTCATGGGTCCTTGTAAATACATTATTACTTTCATCTGATATGTGTCATTTAAAGGCTAGTAAGGAGTGGTTAACATTTTAGTATATTTGTAGTTAATGTCAAAACCTTTGGCACTCTTCATACTAGAAAAAAAATCTTCAGAGTTAATTCCCTTGATTTAAAAAATATCTCACTTTTTGTTAAAAATTATTTCCAGATATGTAACTTTCGTTAGAGTAATTTTATGTTCAGTACACTTTGATAATACCTGTTTATGTCATGGCTTCTCAAACTGGTCTACATAGACCCCTGGAGGTGAAGAAAATTTTGGCAGGGTGTATAAAAGCATAGGGATCTACAGGGATGAATTTACTAGCTTATATTTATACATCCTTTTACAGCAGGAAAATAAAAATCTCTGAATCAGAAAAATTAATTGCCAGATATTGTACAAAATACCTGATTGGGTTTGATGGCCAGTAGTTATGTGTCATCCACATATGATCTGTTCAAAACATATGGGTCATTTAAATGAGTGAATGATCCGACTCTTGACTGAAAAGATCTGGATCTTTTTAGGATCATTCACAACTTGTATTTACATGAAAGAAAGCATTTAAAAGCAATTATATCTTAAACACATTATTTTATAAAAGTACTGAATTCTAAAATATCCCCTTTTATTGTAGATTTCTTTCTTTTTTTTTTTTTTTTTTTATTTAAAAAATTTTTTTTTTTTTTTAATAAAAAAGATAATTTAATTATAAGAATAAAAAAAGATAGATACTGAAAAAGCAAAATTGAAATACGGTGACTAAAATTTTATCTTTTACTCATTAACCTCTGTTACCAAAGGTTTAATGGATAAAATAAAATTATCAATGAAAATTTCATTCTGTTCAAAGATTTTGATCTTCACTTAAATCAGTTTCAGTATTGCCAAGTATTTGTTGGTGCTGGTGTTATGATTCAGTATTTCATTTATAATAACTTTTCTGTATTTTGAAAAAATTTTCATCTTGAAACTGAAAAAATTTTGAAAAATCAACCCCCTCTCATCATGGCATCCATTGGGACTAAAAAAATGTTAGCAATATTCAATTTATTTGGGGTTGAATGGACATTAAATTTGGTTACAAGGTGTGCATCAATAAAGTTTAAAAAGTCCTGCTTTATATAATGAACAGTTTATCTCTATAGTTTTTTGTAACTTCTATGATAAATGTAATGTATGTGAGCCTTGTTTACTAACAAAGTGTAGCCCTTATGATATTCATGTCTCTCCCTAGAGCTGTGTTTCTCAACTTTTTCTTCCTTGTAGCCCATTTTTGGTGTCAAAAAAATTTCAAACCCAAATAAATACAAAAAGAAATTCTGTGTAACAGGAAATACATTTTATTTACAAAAGCAAAATGTAGTAGAAAATATAAGTTCTGACTAATGACTATACTTTTCCTCGTGTTTGTTTATCAGTTTATCAATTTGAACTTCCAAACTTGTGTTCCACTTCAGGCATAAGTCTCCTCTTTTCAATCTGCGATAAATTATGTTTCTTCATGAGTACATCATTTGCTGCAGAAAATCTTCTCTCAACCAACCAAGTGATGGGAAAATTGAGTAAGAATGGACCTAACTTTACAAATATAAATCCTGACTAGTGACTCTACTGTTCTTGGTGTCTATCAGCTTGTCGATTTGAACTTCCAAACCTTGGTTCAGCCTCCTTTCTTTTCAATCTGCAATAAATTATGTCTCTTTGTGAGTACCCCATTTGCTGCAGAAATTCTCCCCTCAACTAACCAGGTGGTGGGAATTCTAAGTAAGAATAGAAGAACCTTTTCAGAGGAAAATATGGGAGGATTTTATTTTCAGCCATCCATTCAGTCCTTCCCTTTCAATTCTCCTTGAGCCAACTACAGGATTATTTTTAAAATTTCTTAGGCCCACTTTCAGGATCACTGACCTGAGTGTACAATCAATACAGATTGAAATCATTTTCCACAGGCATTGATATTATTTAAAAAAAAATTCTTTTGTTTATTCCTAGCAAATAATCTATCTATAACTGTGTAGCATTCCCCCTCTTTTTTTTTTTTTTTTTTCCCCCCATCTCTCTAACTTTTGTTTGGATAAGTGTGTACTCTTTGTGTGCCTTGCCTAAGATTAAAATATCACTAGCTGGCATTTTTGCCTAGGATCAGAGTGTAGTATCTATACCTGTGGAAATCTAATTCATTATAAAACAAATCATGTATATAGTTATGCATTTGTTTTTGTTAGTTTTTTATGAGGATCATTCAATGAATCAAGGGAATTTTTTGTCTGAAAAGTGACCTTTTTTTTTTTTTTTTTAATTTTTTTTTTTTTAGGGTCATTCAATAAAAAGGAAGAATTTAGAAAAATCAAAATAACCCTACCACCCAGAATTTTTTTCCATAAATTTAAACTCTACATTGTTTGAAATTGGTTTATAACAAAAAATTTTAATCTTGCCAAAATATTTTTTGATACTATCCAAAATGGCTGTAAATCAGAGTGCTTGAGGCTTGTCATGAAATTTTTGTTGGTTGAGAAATGCAAACCATGTGAAAATTACCGAAGAACGTGTAATGTGTATGGAGAAGCATGTTTTAGTCAAAAGCATGCTTACAAATGGGATTAACAATTTCACCTTATTTATTGAACGACCCACATTTATTTTTGAGGAACTTTTAAATTCCATGCTTCCACTTTCTATTTTTATTCTGCATGTTTTATATCTTATAGTTTTTAAAATAACCATGGGGTTCTCATGGAATAGATACTGTACAAACATCCTTGGCAAACATGTCAGGAAATGGGATATTGATTTTAGGGAGAGCACACAAATACTACACTCTGATCTTAGGCAAAACAATTAAACAATATGTAAATAAATCAACTATTTTTCTCAAGAACTATGTTTGTATTACACATATTGTAATATGAAAGATGAAATATTGTATAAACTAAGGTTTAAAACTAAAAAAAGTAGGGCTGGAAGACCTTTTGAGAAGAAAGTTTTTTTTTCTTTAAAGTTTTTGGACTACAAAACACTGAAAAGAGACAAAACTGGAAATTTCCTTAACGTTTTGAATTCTTTGTGTAGTGGATTAAAGAATAAAAATCAGCTGGATATTTTTTTTCTTTGAACTAAGAAAACTAATCTATCATATATATATATATATATATATATATATATATATATATATATATATATATATATATAGGCAGCATTTCTTTGTTAATACAAATTTCATTAAACATAATAGATATTTTCTGTCTACATATTTTCTTCTGGGTCTGTTCGTATTCCTGTATTGCTTTTATCGTATTCGGCGGGAATTGATTTATGTATTGTCCATAGTTGTATGTATCCCTAGTACTTTCTGCCTGACTTTGAGCCATCATCAGGGGAGGATCTATTACAAAAGTGATGTAAATTTTGTTTTTGCATATTACTATTATGTAAGCGCTAGAATCCTCAATGGTGAAGACGCTCTTACATAGTAATAATATGTAAAAACAAAAGTTACATCACTTTTGTAATAGATCCTCCCCTGATGATGGCTCAAAGTCGGGCAGAAAGTACTAGGGATACATACAACTATGGACGATACGTAAATCAATTTCCGCTGAATACAATAAAAGCAATACGGGAATATGAATGGATCCAGAAGGAAATATGTAGACAGAAAATGTCTTTTATGTTTAATGAAATTTGTGTGTGTGTATGTGTGTGTATATATATATATATATATATATATATATATATATTGAAAAGATAGATTTGTAGTGAATCTGACTGTATGATCAAAATATGTGGAAAGTTGGATAAATCAAACCTTTAACTCAGATTTAGATGTGTGATATTTTATTTGGGCTTGAAGATGTTTTTGAAGATGAAATAAAGCCCAAACGAAATATCACATATCTAAATCTGAGTTAAGTGATTGATTTATCCAACTTTCCTCATATTTCTATCATATATATATATATATATATATATATATATATATATATATATATATATGTGTCTTACACAGACACATGTGGGTTGAAAGCCTTAAAAAGACCTGAAAAAATAAATTTTTTTTTAAATCTAAGAATGAATATGAAAATTTATTGTTTGTAAACTTTTACTTGGCGCATTCATTTTTCTTTCTTTGCTTTTACAAAACTAATATAATAATGATAATAATAAATATTTGTTGTATACTTTGGTGTATTTATGAATATTCGATAAATGGTCTCATGATCACATAGGTGAGAAAACTAAGTCATCAAGTGCCACTGATTCTGTTTGTTATCCTAACTTATATAGTATCCCAGTATATAGCTTTCGCCGAAAGTCAGATAATGTATTGAACATTTTCAGATACACTGTATCTTTCCTCAGCTTAACAGCCACATCAACACACACACACACACACACACACACACACACATATATATATATATATATATATATATACTTTAAGAAAAACAACGAAACCGGTCTTGTTCTGATGGAATTACTCCCCACTCCGGTTTAACTGGACCAAAGAATACTATTTATATATATATATATATATATATATATAGTAATCCACAGACAGATCTGTTTTGTTCTATCAAAACTCATCAGTGTGGCTAGACAGTATCTTCCCGTAGCTGGGATCGAAACCCGGTTGACTCAAACGCCAAGCCAAAGCTTCTAACCATTCAGCCATGAGGAGACATTAGCTGCGAAGTAAATTCTAAACGTTTATGAATCACAATTACTATTGTTTACATACATCCGTTCAACGGTTGCCGAGACCTCAATTCATCTACAAAGAGGCTTGCAATAGACGCTAATGGTAACACGATTACTTCTACGCCAGAGAACTATATATATCTGATATTTGTGTGTGTATATATATATATATATATATATATATATATATATAGTGTGTGTGTATATGTGTGTGTATATATATATATATATATATATATATATATATATATATATAATCTGATATTTGTGTTTGTGTGTGTGTGTATAATATATATATATATATTGTCATCCACAGACAGACTTTCATTGTATCACAACTCTTCAGTGTCGCTAGACATGTAGGACGCTTGAAGCTGGGATTGAAACCCGCCCAACTTTACGTTAGACTTAGTATCAGAACAATTAGAGCATTTTATAGTGAGATTTTGTTTAGTGTAATCCCATGAAAATATACATAGAGAATAAATCAATCTTTAATCCAGTTTGCAACTTAATAAGTGTAGTGCTTTATGTTGGTGCTCATCTTGATTATTATAGCTTTTCAAGGGAGATAACTATGAAATGTTCATTTATTATTTTACCCAAAGGAAACATCACTGACGACCCATCCCGAAGCATTAACTCAGATGTATGGTATAAATAAAAATACCTTTTATGAACTATATTTTGAATTGATTATACAATTCTATAAATATTATGTGAATGGCCACTTTAGGTGATCATTATGTGAGGATGTAAATGATTTTTGTATTTCAAAAAAAAAAAAAAATTCCTTGTTTTTATTGCAGTTGAGAATAAAGGTTAATAACTTATTCAAAGCCTAATCAGCTGGGGTTGTAGAATACACCACTTGCATCTCTGCCGAGGGGGTCAAACTCCCACCTCCAGTGAGTGTCCTGGATATAACACTTAACCATCTGATGGTAAGACTCCAGTTCTGGGGCTTTGGGGAATGTGGAATACTTGATTGCCATTATTCCCAGGTTCACTCTGATCCAGAGTCATAGTACCAGTTAGGGTCTCATCTATGGGTCAAGTAGAACTGTTTAACCATTTAACTGTATACAAACAAATAATTGTTAAATTGAATTGTGACTATTAGTTAAATAGTTTCAAGTATTGCTTTGTGCTAACATAAGCTCTGGCTTGTTTAAAATGTTACCAACAAATTATTCATTTACAAATCATATATATATATATATATATATAAGGATTTGGCATTAAATAACCTATATAGGTTGCTGTGCCATAAAACCCAACCAACCATTTTATTGTGGACAAACAAATGAGCTTGTTTAAAAATTGTTACCTACAAACTATTTGTTTACAAATCATATATATTTAGTGTATATGTGATAAACGGTATTTGGCATTAAATAACCTACAAGGGTTGGTATGCCATAAAAACCAATCAACCTACTTACCTAACTTATTCAAAATGGATTTTATGGTTAGCAAATTAACAAAATGATGTCAGGATCATGTGATTCCCAAACAAAAATAGTTTTTTTTTTCTTTTTTTAAACAGAACATTAAAACAAATGGCTACATTGTTGCTTCATGAAAATGGGATGCTTAAAAATCATTTGTACCTTTCTATATTTCTTATTTTCAGTATTATGATAGTCACAATGTGCTGGTTTAATTTTGATTTTTTTTTTTTTTTTTTTTTTTTTTAATTTCTTGCTTTGTTTGTATTTTATTTTTACTTTTATTTTCCAGATTGCATTCCATAGCATTAGTGGTCGAGTCGTTAGTATTTGGGCTTTTTGTAATGGCCATAGGATGTGATCAAGTGAGTACAACTGTCATTTGTTTAGTGTGATGTAAGGATAAAAACTCATCTCTCTACTGTTGTGATTAATCTGGAATAACCGTAGTTAAGTTTTTTTAAATGATTTGATTCCTTTTCATTGTTGCATAATCAGTTAACTTAAATTTGAATTACTGAAGTAATTGGTTGTTTTTATAAGGCAGGGTTAATGGTGGGGCATTTGAAAATCTTTTATATGACTACACTGTTTTATATATATATATATATATATATATAGTCATCCACAGACAGATCTGTTTTGTTCTATGATAACTCATCAGTGTGGCTAGACATTAGCTTCCCGTAGCTGGGATCGAAACCCGGTTGACTCAAACGTCAAGCCAAGCTTCTAACCATTCAGCCATGAGAAGCCATTAGCTGTGAAGTAAATTCTATTGTTTACATACATCCGTTCAATGGCTATCGAGACCTCAATTCATATATGAAGAGGCTTGCAATATACGCTAATGGCAACACGATTACTTCTTCACCAGAGAACTCAACCGAACAGGGGTAGGGGAGTACATATCTCTATAGTCACCCACACACACACACACACACACACACACACACATATATATATATATATATATATATATATATATATATATATAAAACACAAATTAGAGAGAGATAAAGGTTTTGCAATATTTTGGTAATGTCAGGTACAATTCAGCAGCTCTAGATGCTTTTGTCCCCAAGGTTGTGAAGTTGACAAACTATGAGATGCTAAGTTCACCAAATACTCTGAGTGCTACTAACCAGATTTGCCTCTCTGTCCTTGATTGTTGAGGTTCTTGCAACCCTCACGAAATTTCTTGAACCATCTGGTTACTGTACTGTGATCAACTTTCGTACAACAAGCATTTTTTAATGCTTCCATGTCATTATGGCCCAGTTCTAACTTGTAAAATATAGGTTCTCAAATTAGAATTATGCTGAGCAATCATCTATGTTGCTTTCAAATCATGCATGAAGTGAAGCAATGCACTATGTGTTAGCACACCAACCACCACAATACTACCAACCACAATGTAGCTCCCTTGGCTGGGGCTATAGAATACATTGACAGCATCTTGGCATAGGGGTAAGACACCCCCACTGCAATGAGTGTCCTAGATATGACATGAAACTATCTAATAGCAAGGCTCCAACCTTGGAGATTTGGGGGAATACAGAGTATTTCTGCATTGCCATTGTATCACGGTCAACTCTAACCTGGAGTGGTAGTACCTGATAGGCTCCTATATATGGGTCAAATACAACAAACTGTGTACAAACAAATGACTAATGTTAAATCATTATTGTTATATAACAGTACTTGAAACCATTTAATTGTGAGCAAAAAAGAGCTCAGGCTCATTAAGAAATGTTATCTACAAAATTTGTTTAAAAATCATATATATAGATAGATAGATATAAAGAGGATTTGGCATTAAATAACCAACAATGGTTGATATGTCATCCAATCCAATCCAACCCAACCCAACCAAACCAACCACAATGAGTAGCTTCCATGGCTTGAATTGCTTTGGTCATGTGGTATATATATATATACCACAAACTAGTATGTACCAAAATATTACAAAACTCTTGACTCACCCTAGTCGTGTGTGTGTGTGTATGTATATATGTATATATATATATATATATATATATATATATATAAGGTTCATTCAATAAATAAGGAGGATTTTTCCTAAGAAGTTAGCAATCAGGCGCACTGTTTACAGTCACACCCTTTTCAAGGAAATTAAGAGTGATGTGTCATTTCATGTTTCAGAAGATAGTCACCATGTCTGTTTTTTATTGACCACTGTACCTGTTACTTTTTCTTTACTGGAGAGTCAGTGTGTTTTCGCTCTATAGACTGTCTTTTAAATTCAGGCTTGTTCTATAAATTTCATGTGGTTTGCTCATCTTAACGTCTAAACATTAGATGAGAATTCTCTGTTCAAACCTAGAGCAGTCTGATTTGCTGCCATTTTGAATAGCCTCAAAACAAGTACGTTTTTTTGCAAGGTTAAAATAATTTTTTGCTATATACCAGTTCCAATCAATGCAGAGTTTACATTTATGGAAAAAAATTTCGGAGTGTTTTTTTTTTTTTCCCCAAAAATACTCCACCATATTGAAAAAACCTTTGTGTGTGTGTGTGTGTGTATATATATATATATATATATATATATATATATATATATATATATATATATACACACACACACACACACAACTATAGGAAATAAATTTTTCATCTGGTTAGTCTCATAGAAGATTTTTTCTAATGAGAAGTAGTGTAAAATATATATATGTATATACACACACAAACAGTATATGGTTGTCACTATCTCATCTGGTGGGTTTGTGACAGACCAAATGTGGTATAATTTGAAGAGAGAGCTCAATATCTGTGATAGAGCTATTATATAATAATAAATATGTATATATTAGTTTTTCTATATATTTAATAGCATGGATGCTTATCTGCAAACACTGATTTCATGCTGTTTTTATATGCCAATCATTTTGCAGGAATCAAAGCGATATAATGAAAAAAATGTTTTCATTAGAATTACATATAAGTCTTTTTTTGTGTGTGTAGGTGCATAGATTATATTTGTGTATTATTGCGTGTGGTCATATGTGATTGTTAGTGTGTATTTATGATGATACATGTGCCACATGACAGATTGGACGTTGTCTCATGAAGGTGGTAGAAGTGGAGAGATAGTTGGGATTTTGTCAAATAAAAAATTTATGTATAGTGATGATTTTAGCTAAGGGACAAAGTTATCATCGCATTATGAAGAAAAAAAAGTTCATTTTCTTAATGCAATGATGATGATAGCCGTGAAGGGAATTTGAACTTAAAAATTCAATGATTTAAACATCCGACTTTATGCATGTTCGTAAATAGTTTCCAATCTTTTTTGTTTGGTTGTTTTTAACAGGAATATCAAACTAAAGAGTAATTTTTTTATATTCTCTATTATAGTGAATTTGACCTAAATTTATAGATTACAGTAAACAACTCTTGATAGAACATTTCCACTCAACTGACAACGAATTCAGCAGAGATGCAAAATTCACTATAATAGAAAGGATTGGTGGGGAGAAAGCAAAATACCAAGAAACTGCATTGAACAACATAAGGAAGATACTAGAAACACTGCCAGGACAAAATGTTTTCAAATTCTGCCTTAAATGGCTTTAAGATTAAAAGTAAACCACCCCCAAAACACCACTTTTTAATAGAATGCATAGACTGGGTAGTGTATAAAAAATCTAAATGAATAAATAAATATTGAATATTTACTGAAAGCCTTTTGGAGGTGTTGGTATAATGACTATTGTCGTAAGAAATGGACTTGGCAACTTCAGTGCTGATACCCTTGGGAAAGGCATCCATCAAACTATTTCTCCCTCCACTCCAACAATCCATACCAGCTATGGATAAATAGTAGGGAAGACTAAACTCTTTAACCATTGTATGGCAACTAGTCTAGGAGAGGGAAAATTCTGAATTCAAATTAAAGAGGGTTTATTTTTGTTTTTCAAATTACTTTGAGAGTAACTCCTCTGTTATTCTTCCTCTTGCACATTGATGACTGGCTTGAAATAAAACTCCTTGATAGACGTATCCTACCTCAAGTAGTCTCTTCCTTGTGTGATCCACTATCCGTATGATACGCAGAGGGTTTAACATGGTCAGCTTTAATGCTAAAAATCATGTCATTAGTTTGATTTCAAACTATATTTACTATACATGGGGGAATGGCTAACATGGCATAGTGGCTAATATACTGGACTGTGATACTGTAATGTGTTAGTTTGAACTTCATTCATGCTATTACATTCACTTTTGGACTAATACCCTTGGGAAAAGCATTAATTCCCTTATCCCTTCAATTGTGGGTTAAATAATACCACTACTGTTCTTCTAAAAGGATGGCTTTTGCATTGCCATGACCAAACAAATACTCACTTTACAGAATTTTGTGTAGGGTGTATTTATTTTTAGAATGCTTTATGTCAATATTTAGAGAACAAATTTTATAGCAAGGTAAACCGAGTGGAAGGAGAGATTTATTAAGAAACAAAGTCAACACTATTGAACCATCATCAGGACTGGGGGGATGATATTATTGATGATACAAAAATCTATGGAAAACCTATATATCAGAAAGAAAGAGGAAAAAGAATAATGGAAGAAATAAGAGAAAAGAGGATAGAAGAAAGGCAGCGGGGAAGGAGATAGAAAGGGAAGTGAGAGGATAAAACAAGTGCTTGTTTTATCCACTCTTCTCCACTTCTTTTCTCTCTCTCTCTCTCTCTTTCTCCTTTCAATTTGAAATTTTCTTGATGTACAAATGGAACACATAATTTCTACATAATATTCTCCAAAAATCACATGACAATTTTAAAAACAAATGCTGTTGTATTGTTTAAATGGCCAACTTTTCATGATATATAGGTTTTCCCATAACTTTTCTTTAAACATTCATCATTGATTTAATATCAGTTATATCATCCCTCTCAGTCCTGATGATGGTTCATTAGAACTGAAACTCTATAGTTTTGACTTTGTTTCTCAATAAATCTCTCCTTCTGCTTGGATTACCTTGTTATCAAATTTTTTCTCTTTATTATTGGATTTTACTCCATTATTTATATTCATATTAATATTTCTGGTTGCAGATTTTTGATGCCATAGAATTTGGTGATAATACCTAATAATATCTGTTTGTATTGTATTTTTCATTAGAAATAATAAGCAAGTTAAGTTGGCTGACCATAGTCAAGGGCATCCCAAAGGCTCCCTTTTCAATAGCTACTGCACCAAATTGTAGGGGAGGGTGCTACTCCTTTCCCTGGATTTCTCCACAGCCTTGATCCATATTTTATAAGTGTTATAAGTGTTGCTGAGTGTTAAGCAAGGAGGCATCAAGTACCATTTTTTGAGTCTTTGGTATGACTTGACCTGCGAACACACTTGGTATCTTTGATTCAAAAGAAAATTAATGTTTATAAAAAGATTGGTTGAGTGTGTACTTATTTATGGGCATTACTGTGTATGTCTGTGTATGTATATATATATATATATATATATATATATATATATATATATATATATATATATATATATATATATATAAACTTGTAAAATAGAAAATTTTGTTTTGAAATAGATTAAAACAAATATAAAACTTAGGTGCCTTTTGACCAAAACTTTTTCAAAGTCAATTGTCGGTATAATGAAGGGAATGAAATTTTAAAAGAAAAGGATCTTAAAATTGGGCAGAGACAAAATGAAAAGAACATAAAATGAAATGCAGTTTCTTCCAGGCAGCAGTCGTGTCAATACTGCGATATGGATACATTACTTGGACGCTAACTAAATGGCTGGAGAAGAAGCTAGACGGCTATTACACAAGAATGTTGTGAGCAATATTGAACAAGTCCTGGCAGCAACACCCCACAAGGCACCAACTACACGGCCATCAGCCTCCCATCATGAAAACTATCCAAGTTAGACAAACCAGACATGCAGGAGACTGCTGGAGAAGCAAGGACGTGCTTATAAGTGATGTACTCCTATGGACCCCCACATATGGTCAAGTAAAAACAGGACGACCAGCTAGAACATACATTCAGCAGCTATGTGAGGATACGGGATGTAGCCCTGAAGACCTGCCAGAGGCGAAGAATGATAGGGAGAAGTGGCGAGAGAAGTTCAGGGATATCCGTGCTAGTGGCACGACATGATGATTATACGCCAGATCAAATAGATAACACCCTAAATATTTTTAATTTGCATTTGAGCTCTTTCTGTCAGCTGAGTTGGATGTTGTGTATCTTACCAGCTTCCAAGATGTTGAGGTGATGCTTAGTTCCAGCCCTGTGCAGAACAGAGAAGAATTCTTCTGAATGGTTAACTTGGCATGCATTTATGTTCTTTTAAAATCTCATTCCCTTTATTTCATTGACAATTGACTTTCAAGAACTGTATATCGAAAGGTGCCTAAGTTTTATATTTATTTTAATTGAATTTAATTGTTAAGACATTTTTCCTGTTTTAAAACTTATTTTAAATTGGGTATTGTACAAGAAATCTCTATATACTTTAAAGGATGGGGGTGTCCTCGTGGCGTAATGGTTAAAGCGATGGACTGCGGAATCGTAGTACGCGAGTTCGTACTCCAGTCGCGCTATTACGTTCACTTTCGGGCAAATACCCTTGGGAAAGCTATGAACCCCCTTATCCTTCCAGCTATGGGCTAAATAGTACCACTACTGTTCTTCTAGGAGAATGGCTTTGGCATTAAATAACCTAAAAAGAGTTGATATGCCATTAAAACCAAAGAAACCAAACAAAACCTTTAAAGGATGGTCCTCAATGTACACAGTGACCAGAGTTCAAAACCTGGATGAAGCTGTTTGCATTTCACATAGCACTAATACCCTTGGGAAAGGTATCAATTCAACTATTCTCCCTTCAGCTCTGGGTAAATAGTAGGCCAAACTGGGCTCTTTTAACCTTGGTATAGCAACCAATCTAGGAGAAGGAAAACTGAATTTTAACCTGTTAAACTCTGCTTAAAGAATAGACCTTGTGTCGCATCCTGCTTGTGTGGAGGGATTATGTAAATACATATGTAAAACCTTCCTCTGGGTCCAAAAAATATGTATATCAAATTGTCTACAGAGGACAGATAAACAAGTTATTTAGTTATTAACTTCATACTAACCTAGTCATCTGGGTCTGTAGATTACACTGCCTGCATTTCTGCAGAGGGGAAAGACTCCCTCCACAAGTGTCCTGCATATGACATTAAACAATCTGATGGTGGGTTCCAGTAATGCTGGAGCTTTGGGCAATGCAGAGTACTGCATTGCCATTGTCCCAGGTCCACTCTGGCCTGGAGTGGTAGCACCTGATTGTCCTATCTATGGGTCAAATAGAACTGACATTTAAACTGAGAGCAAACAAATGACTTATGTTTATTTGAATTCTTAGTGATACATAGCAATACTTGGAACCATTTAACTGTGTACGAATGAATGAGTTGTATTGAAAAGAATTATTAGTGATAAGTTGGTGACTGTAGTCGAGGGTGACCAGAAGACTCCCTTTTCAATAGCTTCTACACCAAGGTGTAGGGGAGGGCACTACTCCTTTTCCTGGATTGCTCCACTTTACCTTTGATACATTATATTGCTGAATGTTAAGCAAGGAAGTATTAAGTACCATTTTTAAAGTTTTTGGTATGATGCGACCTGGGATTGAACCCAGGTCTCCTGGACAATTGGTGAATTGAAACCATTGAACTGTGCAGAAACAATAACAATATTAGTGTGTAAACAAATCAGTTCTAACTCATTTAAAAATAAAATTACCAACAAATTAATCTCTTACGTATCATGTATATCTATTTAAATGTGTACAAACAAATGACTAATGGTAAATTATTATTGTTTGATAGCAATACTTGAAACCATTTAACTGTGTGCAAAAAATGAGCTCAGGTTCATTTAAGGATGTTATCAACAAAACATGTTTACAAATCATATATATTTAATATATATGTATAAAGAGGATTTGGAATTAAATAACCAACAATGGTTGATATGCCATAAACCCAAGAGAACCAGATCATATATATTTAATATATATGTATTAACCGGATTTGGCATTAAATAACCAACAATGGTTGATATACCATAAAATCCAACTCACCACATACTCCCTGGAATTATTTGAGGTGGAAAAATTTGAACCTTTCTTTAATAATTAACCTGAAGGCTTTTTATATTGTATACACAATTTAAAATTGTAGCAAATGCACTCTCACTGTAATGGTTATTTTTGTATGAAATGAAACTGTCAACCCAATTTAAAATCCTTTATTTGTATTTCCCTTTGCGTTATTCCCCTTGGGAAAGGTATGAATCCACCTATTTCCTCATCTCCCCTGCTGTGGCTTAAATAGTACCACAGCTGTCCTTCTACAAGGATGGCTTTGGCATTAAATAACACATGAAGGTTGATATTCTGTTGAACAAAGAAACCAAAACCATCTGTTATTCTCCAAGCTATGGATAAACTTGAAGGCTGATATATCTTTGAACAAAAAATTAACAAACAAACCAACCATAGATAAATTGGAGGGCAGACTGTTTTTTTTTTTTGTTTTTTTTTTCAGCCTTGGTTAGGCAACTAATTTAGGAGAAGGAAAACTTTGAATTTGAATTGGCTGTACTCTGCTTAAAAATTGATCTTGTGTCACTCCTAGTGGGTAGAATCTTCACCAATGACTTGGGAGACCAGGGTTCAATCTCACATTGAGTCATACCAAAGACTAAAAAATGGTACTTGATACCTCCTTGCTTAACACTCAGCATTATATAAGGTACATATGAAAGGTGAAATGGAGCAAACCCGGGAAAGGAGTAGCACCTTCCCCCTACACTTCGATTTAGTAGTTATTGAGAAAGGAGCCTTCGGATCACCCTCAACTATGGTCTCCAAATTTACCTTACTTTATGAATATTTACTAGTTCCATTCAGAACACATTGATGGGATCTAAAGTTGTTGGAAAGTGTGGCAGCATTAAATCCAGAAAAGGGCAAAAATTCAAATAATAAATCCAACATTGGCAAGATGTTCTTTCCTTGCAGGAAACTTTGTATTAAATGGTTTTGCATTAAATCTTTTTTTTATAGTAATTAGCAATTTAATATTTCCCAGAATGCAGCAGTGACAGTTATTTCAGATAAGAAGTTGTTAATGACTTATACCAAAATAATCTGACAAAAATATAAATATAGCATTTTTTTATAAATATACCATAAATAGAATGTCGGTGCCTATTGGGTTAATATAGATATTTAAAGAAAAAAAGTAAAAAAAATAAAAGAAAAGCAAAAGGGGAAAAAATAATAATAATGTGCTAGCATTTAAAATAAATCATAAAATGTCAAGGTTGTTGAAAAAATAAGTTTCAAAATACCATGACAAAGTACTTTTTGAATATTACCATGTTCTTTGTTTTAGTAAGGGATGTTATTTTTTGTGTTTTGTTAAACTAGTTCATTTATATAAGTAAAGTGGCTGTAAAATAACCTCTTTGGAATGCAGTCCTTAATTACATGAATTCTGATAAAGGAAAATGTCTGCTTTCATTTATTTATTTATTTTTTATTGTAATGGAAATAACAAGGACCCCACCTTTGCAAGCATTCCAAAGTAATATGAAATGTTACTGTCTTAATCAGACACAAGGTTAGGGTTTTAGGGATCCCCTAGTGAGAATCAAACTCACTACACCAGCAATCGTCAAAGTAAGACTTGATTTTACTAATTTTAAAGTAATTTACTCCCCCTAAAAATCTATGTAATAACTAAAGAAAATAGACAAAAAGAAAAATATCAGATTGCCAACTTCAGCTTCCTATGACTCCTTCCAGGTAGAAAGGGTTATGATAAATAAAAAATTATATTCTTGGCAAATACGTAAGCAAAATTATCTCCAAAATAAAAAAAACTACTATTACTTACTCTCTCTGCTATGTCTGGGGATTAGAATATGCTGACACTGTCTCCCGCAAAAGGGATAAGACATCCCCAAATTGAGTTTTCCTTGGATATGACACGAAACTGCATCCTGTTGTAAGGCTCTAGGTTTGGAGCTTTTGGGAGTATGAACAGGGGAATAATGGCAATGAAGATTGCCATTACTCTCCTGTTCACTCTGACCTAGAGTGTTAGTACCTGTTAATGTCACATTCATCATTTGTATTGAATAGGAATGCTTGATGCCATATAAGTGTGAATTATTTGTGTTAAGAATAGTTACTTGAAGCTGTGATTGTTTACTAAGAATTATTATTACTTACTTGAAGCCATGTGACTGTGTGTTGAATAAATGACTATAATTATATGGAAATAATCACTTGAAACCATGTCATTATTAGTATTACATAGGAATACTTGAAACCATACAACTGTGCAAATTTGAGGAGTTCCCATGATATAGTGACTAATATGCTGGATGGCAACATCATAGTAAGCAAGTTCTAACACAAATTGCTTGATTTTATTCACTTTCAGACTAATACCCTCGGGAAAGGTATAAACTTTTATCCTCCCAGCAATGGGTTAAATAGTACCACTACTGTCATTTTTGAAAAATGGCTTTGGTAGTAGATAACCCTTGAAGTTTGATATACCATTAAACAAAGAAACCAAACCAACCTGTGCAAATTATTTGTATTTGGAATATTTCATATATTTATGTGCAAAACATTTAAGAAACAACTATAGATAGAAAAAAGGAAATATAATGAATCTAATTCCCTAACTTTCTACTATAAAATAACCTGAGATGAACTGACATGCCATTAAAATCAGTTGATCAATCTTCCTCTCTATATCATTTAATTGAGACAACCTGTATGATTTAGACTGCCATACCCACTCCCGCCACATGCCTTTTGTCATCTTGATGAGTATTCCTACAAAATTTTAAAAAAGAATCCATTCAGTTGTCTTTTCTTCTGGGTATGACCCTAAACTGCATCTGGTGGTGGGACACTTGTTCTGGAGCCCTGGGGAGTGTGGAATCACTGCTTTGTTACCATTACTCCCAAGTCCAGTCTGACTTGGGGTTGTAGTACTTGTGAAGGTTCCTTCAATGATTCAAACTGATCTGTTTGAGATAATGTTTAAAATGATTGTGAACTAAAATAATTATTATTGTGCCTTATATAATTTGAGACCATAATTGAATAGCACAACTAGGAATAGTAATAATAATAATGCTAGGAGTACTGGTTATATCAAAACAAGAGTGAATAATATGCCAAAGAATAGCAAGTCTTTGGTAACAGAGATGAAACAATCACATAATCGAATACAGCAAAATGGCACAAAAGAATACAAGAGTAGGCATGAGTGGGTAGGATAATTGATCTACTGGGAATTTTACAAGAAACTAAAATTTGGCCATGTTAGCAAATGATACATATACAAACAAGAATCTTTCCTAGTAAATGAGACATAAAATTTTCTGTGACTTTCAGATACAAATGGATCACCTAAACCTGGCCAGAGGACCAGACATAAAGTTAACAAAAAAAGAACTTATCTTGTAGATTTTACCATTCCAGCAGAGCATAGAATGAAAATAAAAAAAGTAAAGAGATTGACAAAATAGACCTTGCGAGACAATTTGAAGGAGATAACCAGCAAAACCACAACTAAACTAATTTTAACTTGGTGTGTACGTGTACACACACACACACACACACACACACACATATATATATATATATATATATATATATATAGACTAGATTTTGAGTGTCTTACACAGTGAAATGGTTGGAGAACTATCTCTAAGCCCATTGTTTAAGTTTGATTCTCCCTGGGTGCCTCATACTTCTGACATTGAACTTAGTAAATGACAACTTCAACTATTATCTTTTCACTCAAAATCATTAGACAAGCAGCATTACTTTTGGAGTGCTCTTCATAGATTTACATATAAATTTTATATGTTCTATAGATTTTTACAAGCAAATAGTAGGGTTGATTGGATTCTGTAGCCTTAGTAAAAAAACAAATAGTCTAGGAGAGGGAAAACTTTGAATTCAAACCAGAATTACTCTGTTTAAAAAAATTGACCTTGTGTCATACCTTGACCTTGGTGAAAAGGTTGGATGAATACATACTTTTGTCATCATCAAAACATGCTGACAGCACAGATTCTCTTAACTCTCTCTCTCACAATCCATCCCTATTGGCCATAACCCTTGGCATGTCCTTTTAAAGGGCATATAATCTCTGCACAGAAATGATGGATGTAAGTTTTTGCTGGTTGGTCAACAGTATCCCTACGTAGGAGTCCAGAGGAGCTCTTATCAGTTTCTCCTTATGTAATTCTTCTACCTTGTGTTTTAACATATCAAAATTAAAAACTAATGATCACCTACTAATTTGAAATAATACTTCAAAATTACCTGAATCTCTATACTTATATCCACCGTTTTGACATTTTTGCAACAAAAGATACAACTGAATATTCATATGTACTAGCAAAAATATTCACCTTATGCAAGTATTAAAGTTTTAATATAATGAAATAGATTAGAAAGACTTGTGAAACTAAATAAGAATGCATATAAAAAGATTACATCTATTTTTTCTTTATTTTATTTCAATTGATTTCTATATACATTTTTATGTTAAACTCAATTGAAACAGAGTGGGTATATTCAAAGAATAGAACAGCTTGGATGTTAGCTTTTCCTATCACTCTTGGCTTTCATTGCTAAATTTTCCTAATTAACTGTTTAACTAAATTAGTAAAAGATAAAATTAGTTTATTTTTTTTAATTAAGTTTTCTTTTAAGATTTATCTAAGGAATTTTTGCTCATATTTATTAAAATAAAACAAAACAATTAGGAATCAGTAAACTTGAAGTATTTATTAAAATGAAATTTTTAAATTAATATGCAAAATAGCCTTCCCATTCACAATGTAAACTGCTATTAGGTAGTCTATTTTATTTCCACTAAAAAAGTTATAAAATAACAAAATTTGAGGGAGCATGAAGCCCCAATTGGCCTAGTGGGTAGAGTGTTTGCCAATGATCTTGGAGACCTGGGTTCAATCCTGGGATGAGTCATACCAAAGACTTTAAAAATGGTACTTGATACCTTCTTGCTTAACACTCAGCAATATAAGGTACATATCAAAGGTAAAGTGGAGCAATCCAGGGAAAGGAGTAGCGCCCTCCCCTACACCTTGGTGGAGTAGCTATTGAAAAAGGAGCCTTCTAGTAACCCTCGACTACGGTCACCAACTTTACTAATGGAATGTAATCTGACAATATATAGAGAAAAATTGATAAGGTAATCTCCCCTTCTTGGTTTACCTTGTTATCAATTTTTTCTCTAAATTATGAATATGTAGATAAAGACAAATGTATAAAACAATAGAGATTTAAATAAAAATAAAATCCTGGAGAACTTGATGCAAAGAACTAAGAAAATTGTGATGTGGGTAGTGATGTAGTTTGGTGTTACAGACAAACCTTTAGTCTCCATTATAAGATGTAATCTATGTGATAAAAATGAACTCTGTGTTTGTTTTATTTATATGAAAAGTGTAATGGGAGGTACTGTTTAAAGATGGATCCTGGGTGCCCCGGTGAATTTTTTTTTTTTCTTTTCTTGTTTGATGACTATGATTTGATGCAGATTGTACTTTATGCATTGGTTTAAAATTATTGAAACTAAGAAAAAAAAACCTTATGTACTAGCATTTAGAATAAAATGAAATGTCAAGGTTGTAAATGAAGCAAGTTTCAAAATATCACTGCAAAGTACATTTCTATGTCATGTTTTGTTTTACGGGAACCCTTTTTATATTATCTGAAGTAGCTGTAAAATTATCTCTTTGGAATGTTGTTCTTAATTACTTGAATCATGATGAAGGAAATTTGTTTTTTCTTTTGTAACGGAAATGACAATAATGGACAACCTTTTTCAGGCATTCCAAAGAAATATAAAATGTTAGTTTTCAAATTGCTCTCCAAATACCGTTAATTGCTATTCTTAAGTTACATATACCATTGCCATTTTGATATTAAATTGTTTCACTTTTATTTTATTTATCCTTTTTCTTTATTTTTAAAATCTCGGTAGATGTCTTCTATATTTAATGATGAAACTGCAGTGGAACATGTTAAAAAAGAGGAATACAGACGCCCTCCACGAACAAAATACCAGTTATTACAGGATGTGTTTGGAAGAGGTATATATGTATTTTTTTTTCTCTTTCTTTTTTTTTACTTTATTTTTCCTTCTTGTTTTAATGTAATTTTCCTTTAAAAATAGTTCTTCAACTTTGGTCAAATTTTGTATCATGTTTCAGAGGGGAGGGGGAGAAAAAATTTCAAATCTCTAATAGAAGAGGAGTAGTTAATGAAAGATGTGACTTTTTGTGCTTCTTTCTTTGTTTCATATTTCTTTTAGGATTAGAGTGTAGTATCTGTGATGCTTGTGTCATAAAGGTTATTGTTGTTGGTAGTGGACTTGACTATCCCAAGTTCAAATCCTGAATGAGGTTGTTGGCATTTTACTTAGGGAAAGGTATGAATCTAGCTAATCTCTCTTCTTCTTGGGCAGAAGACTGGACTTTTGTATCATTACCAGTTTAAGAGAAGGAAAACTGAATTCAAATCAGACCTGGAGAGGGATAGGCTTCACCTGGCTATTCCTGCTCTATGAATAATATCCCATGACCAAATCAAGTTACGGGATGTCTCTCTCTATTGTATCTGTACAAACGTTGCTCCTTTGCATTTTGGTTTGGCTCAGTTTGATCTGGTTTGGTTTTATGGCACATCAACCATTGTAGGTTATCAATGCCAAATCCATTTTTATACATATAAACAGTTCTGTTTCAAACAATTCAGTGTAATCTTTTGTTCATACACAGTTAAATGTCAAAACAGTTCTATGTCAAACAATTCAGTTTAGAATAAGTACACATTTTCATTGTCAAAAACAGTTCTATTTCAAACAATTCAATATAGCACAAGTACACAGTTTAGTTCTATTTGACCTATAAATATGACCCTATCAGGTACTACCACTCTGGGTCAGAGTGGATCTGAGAGTGAAGGCAATGAAGGAGTACTCTGCATTCCCCAAAGCTCCAGCATTACTGGAACCTCGCCATTAGATTGTTTAGTGTTATATGAGGACACTCATTGTGGGGAGGAGTCTTAACCCTCTGCAGAGAAGCAGTCAATATATTCTACAGCCTCAGCTGACTGAGCAAATTAGGATCAGTGTAGTATCTGTACTGAATAGAAGTCTAATGGAACCTCCCCCCACAAAAAAAAAAAAAAACTATTTATTTAGGAGGATTTTTGAAATTTTATACTCTTGAGAATTTTTTTTTTTTTTTTTTTTCAGTTATGTT
This sequence comes from Sepioteuthis lessoniana, assembly GCA_963585895.1. Classification (NCBI taxonomy): domain Eukaryota; kingdom Metazoa; phylum Mollusca; class Cephalopoda; order Myopsida; family Loliginidae; genus Sepioteuthis; species Sepioteuthis lessoniana. The sequence goes on from CAUZXS010004995.1 coordinate 73,960, forward strand.
TTATATCGTATTGATTTTTACAATAATTGCAATACATCCATGGGTACAGATACAACTTTTTGATCTGAGGCAGAAATGCCAATATATATTTGCCCAGTCAGCTGGGGCTGTAGAATACACTGACTGCACCTCTGCAGAGGGGTAAGACCCCCCCAAACGAGTGTCCTGATATGACACTAAACAATCTGATGGTGAGGTTCCAGCAATGCTGGAGCTTTGGGGAATGCGGAGTACCCCTTCATTGCCATCGCTCCCAGGTCCACTCTGGCCCGGAGTGGTAGCACCTGATAGGGCCCTATCTATGGGTTAAATAAAATTAACAGCATACTTATGCTAAAATGAATTGAGTAAACTGAATAGCTTGAAATAGAAACGTTTTTGACAATTAAACCGTACTTACACTTAAACTGCATGCTTATGCTTAACTGAATTATTTCAAATAGAACTGTTTTTCGACATTAAAACTGTATTTACACTTAACTGAATTATTACATATAACTGCTTAAATAGTGTGAAATGGAAATGTTTTTGACCACTAAACTGTGTACTTATGCTAAACTGAACTGTTTTCAATAGAACAGATTATTTACATAAAAATGGATTTGGTGTTAAATAACCTACAAAGGTTGATATGCCATAAAACCAAACAAACCAATATATATTTTTTTTAAAGGAACAATGCTATTATATGTCTTATGGGCATATAATACATTTTAAAAGCAATTAAAGATTATGAGAGATAGGAATGTGTTGGTATGTATAATATCAAAATAACATCATGTTGTGATGTACAAATTTGGTTTACATTACCAATTGAATGGGATTAGAATAAATCAGCTCGGCTTCAGGATACCTCACCTGCCAAGTAGCACCTTCCCTCTTATCTAAGGAGGTAAGAGTTGGGTTTATTTTACTGACATGTGAAGCACCCCAATGCCAACAAAACTGAGCTACTTTTGCCATTGTACTTTTCTGGAAGGCTTATTTTCTGTAAGTTCCTTACTTTGAATTAAACCTTGTGTCACGTTCCAGCATCATGGGGGAGGGCAGAATAAATACCTACCACATGTTTTCATTGCTATAAGAATTATGTTCTTTTGTTTGTTTACTTGTTTTGTTCAAAGCTTCTCCAGTTTTATCCAAGATAATGATGTCAAAAATCTTTTTATCTTTCTTTTTTAAATTTCTAGTGTTTTTACATCATTAATTAGAGCGTTTTGATGGCCTAAATTTTTTCTGATGTAAAACACTATTTATGCATGTATTTTGTTTACAAGAAATCACCTTTGTACACTATTATTTTTCATTTCAAATATCTCCAGTTCTAGAGATCATAAACAAAAAAAAAAACCAGTTTAAATCTTCCTTGGGGGTCAAATTGTAGTTTTTGAATAGAAGCTGGACACAGATGAATCACTTTGATTATATAAGATTCTGGCAGCAATACTTGCAGTAATTCCAAACCACTGAAAATTCCTTTTTCATTCAGAATCCTTTTCTATACACTGAGTAGTCTTATATGCAGAAAAATACAGTATACAAGAAAATTGAATATGAATGTACAATGAATGCATTTCCCTAGTTTCAAGGCATAAAATAACCCTGCATAAGTTGACCAACCATCAAAATCAATTAATCTTTCAGAACAATGTGCAACTGAATTATCATTTTGTAGGGTTTGTATTCATGTCAATTTTGACTCTTCCAATTTCTCAATGTAATAAATAACTATAAAATGCTAATAAGAATTCTTCATTCCTTCCTAAATAGAAGTATCTATATCATCAAGGATCACTGTTACAAATTCATGAGTCATCTAATATAAAAATAGAAGTATTTCTGCTTTTTAGTTTCAAGAATGGAAAATTGTTTATAAATTAAATTTTTTTCTAATTGTTACACTGAAAACGTGGGCTTTTTATGTCCTCTTTTTTTTTTTTTTTTTTAAATCTTTTTATCTTAATACATTTTGTAGGTAAAGATATTGCAATGAATTTGATACATTTAAGAACAAAAAATTAACCAATTCCTTAAAAAAAATATTGATGAATTCTTAAGCTCTTAAAGCATCTTTTTTTTTTTTTTTTTTTTTTTTTGTTTGAATAATTCTGCTTGACTTCAGTTCTGATGTAATAAAGATTTACAACTGCAGCCGATTTTATTTTTGTCTTTGTAAAATAAATATTACAAGAAAAAAATAAAAAAATTTCTTTGGTGCAGTGAGTAATGCCTTAGACATCTCTTCTTTTACAAATTCTTTTTAAATAATCGGGAAGAAGAGGTGCAGCTTATTGAATATTTTCTTTAACTTGTGTGTATAACCTTCAGATTAGATTAGAAGACTAAGGATCTCGAGGTCTTTAGTTAGATCTTGTAAAAGAAAAATAAAATGACTTTATTTCAAATCTATAATATGACAATCTGATTTGTCATCATTTTCTAAGTTTAACTTAGTTTAGCTCAAGGCCAGTAGTATGGAGCACCCAGTGAGAATGACCTGATTTTTCTATGTCTATAAAATATTGTGTTAGAAGTAATTTGTGTATCATTAAAATGTTCTATTTTGATGTATAAAGCATTTCCAATCCAGTTAAACTACTGGAATTATAAATTAGCATGCAAAAAAATTCAAGAGAGATAACTCCAGGTTTATTAACTGCTATTTACCAATTGGTTTCCATGTTTTTTCTTAATAAGAAAACAAGAGGAATAAACAGAAAAGAATCCTTGACTTGTCTGCATTCTTCTCTATCAGTCATAGTCAGTGAAAATACTTTAATATTTACTAAGCTTACTGATAATTAGCATGTGCAAATAATTATAACATTTTATAAATAAGAAGTGACTTGCTATCAAGTGGAGACTGTTGGAACATTTAGGCAAATCAAAGGAACACTAATTTTTTTTTTAAACCATAGAATGGTATTTGTGTGTTCACTCAAACACAGTGAAGAGCATTATATTGTCTCCAGTTAAAGTTGATGTTGCCATTTCATTAGTTAATTCAAATCTAACCTCATTGAATTAACACTTTGTTATTGTGTTCTTGTAAATTGATTTTACATGTGTATTTTATGTCCAGTTCTATTAGTACATTATATTAGTCAATTCAACAACCCAGTCAGCTGGGGCTGTGGAATACACTGACTACATCTTTGCAGAGGGGTAACACTCCCCCGATGAGTGTTCTGGATATGACACAAAGCAATCTGATGGTGAGGCTTCAGTAATGCTGGAACTTTGGGGAATGTGGAGTACCCCCTCATTGCCATCACTCCCAGGTCCACTCTGACCTTGACTGGTTGCACCTGATAGGGTCCTGTCTATGGGTCAAATAGAACTGTTTGATATCTAAACTGAGTGCAAACAAATGACTTATGCTAAACTGAATTGTTTGAAATAGAACTGTTTGATCATTTAACTGTATGTAAACAAATGACTGATGTTAGTGATACATAGCAATACTTAAAACCACTTACCTATGTGCAAATGAATGAGTAATGTTGAGCAGAATTATTTGTTTTAAATACCGGTACTTGAAACTCTTTAATGGTATGCCTAAATTGAATTATTAGTATTAGATAGCAATAATTGTAACTACTTCTCTGTATGCCAACAAATGATTAATATCGAATAGAATTATTAGTGTTTGATAGCAATAATTGAAACCATTTAATTGTGTAGAAACAATAGCAATAATAGTGTGCAAACAAATTACTTCTAACTCATTTAAAAATGAAATTACCTACAAACTATGTGTGCAAACAAATAACTAATAGTAAATTGTGGCTTTTATATAGCAAAACTTGAAGCCATTTAACTGTGTGAGAAAAAATGCTTTGGCTTGTTTAAAAATGTTATCAACAAAATGTGTTTACTAATCATATTGAATATATATTTATAAAAAGGATTCAAATAACCTACAAGGATTGATATGCCATAAAACCCAACCAACCAATTAATTGAAATCCTACATCCTTGAATTAATTGCTAAGCTCAATTATATTGGCTTGTGAATATCACAAAGAATTTCATGATGAGGTTACATTTTCATGTGGCATTCTAACAATGTGACAAAAAGAACAAACAAAAACAACAAAGTCTGGTGGTATTATAAGATAATAATGGGATATTCTGGGTTAGTAGTAATGATTCCTTTGCTCTAAAAATGAGCCTGATTCCAGAGCCATCACCTGATGAAGTTTCATTGGCAGTACAACTCTTCTCTCTCTTTTTTTTTTTTTTTTTTTTTTTTTTTGCAGTATGTATATATATATATATATATATATATATATATATATATATATATATATATATATATATAAAGCAGACATAAATGTACATATTAAAACAGATTAATTTTTGAAAAATCCTAATATATTACTGAAGATTTTATGATTAAATCAGATGTATTTCTCCAAGAAATCTTTGAATTTCACCATTTTAATTATTGCCATTGTAATCTGTGCCTCAGATTCTACAAGAAATGACAATCTGAACATGCAAAATTTACTATCGATAGCACTAAGTGAGGTGTGTTTTAAATCCGCATTTCTCTGACTGTCCTGTCAGTGGGGCTTAGAATATACTGATCCTATTTACCCAACTCCTCCGTTCGGGCAGGATATGACACATGGTCAATTTTTAAGCGGAGTTTAACAGGTTTGAATTCAGAGTTTTCCTTCTCCTAGACTAGTTGCCTCACCAAGGCTGAAGAATATACTGATTGTATCCCCTACAGAAGGGTGAGACCTTCACCAAAAAGGGGTGTTCAGGGTATGACACTTGACTGCATCAGGTGAGTGTTGTCATTACTCCCTGGTCCACTCTGATGTGTAGTGGTTGTACCTGTTAGGGTCAAATCTGTTTAGAAATAATTCATATTTGATTGGACCTTGTGTAGAAAATAAAAACAAAACAAACTCTTAAACAACAATACAAAAAATGTAAATATTGAACATACAATTTATGTGAATACGTAAGATAACCCAAGATGAGTTGACCTGTCATTAAAATTGATCAATCAATTGTTGATTTTTTGTAGAATGGAAACAGTGAGTACTGATATTTCACTGCATTTAAATAAGATTTAAAAATTCACTGTTTAATGATCAAATTTTTCCTTCAGTTACTATCACTACTACTGGACCCCACTTACAACTGACATTGAGTCACATCCTGCCTGTGGGGGAGGGGTTGGATAAATACGAACGCCACTTAAAAATTGACCTTGTGCCACATCCTGCTTGTGGTGGAGGGGTTGAGTAAATACAAACCCCACTTGAAAATTGACCTTGTGTCACATCCTGCCTGTGTGGGAGGGGTTGGGTAAATACGAACTCCACTTAAAAATTGACCGTGTGTCATATTTTACCTGTGGCAGAAGAGTTGGGTAAATCTATGTTTTTGTTAGGTGTTCATGAAGTTAATGTACCACATTGAGAAGTTAACATTTATTACAGATAAAAATGCGCCATGATTTTTTAAAGTCTTGTTTTGCTGGTGATTAAGGGGTGGAGAAGATCATAACTTTAATTTCTGGCCAGGCAAAGTCCTTATGCCATAGTGGCTAATGTGCTGGACTGTGACATCATAGTAAACGAGTTCAAATTCTAGTCATGCTATTATGTTCTCTTTTGGATAGGTAACCTCAGAAAAGCTATGGAACCCAATTATTCCTCCCACATTACGGGTTAAATAGTATCAATACTGTTTTCCCACAGGGATGGCTTTAGCAGTAAATAACTTGCAAAGATAGCCATGCCATTAAAAAAAAAGTCTCTACTGTATACAGTTAAACAAAAGTATAAAGATTTGGTTTGGCTAATCTGTTGGATACAAAGTAAGGGTCAAGTTGAGCCTTATAATTACATTGTAAATTAAATATGTTCTAGGCTCCCATTAATAACTACGAAACATTTGATAGTCATAACTCTTGAGTTATGTGTTTAGATATGATATGGAAACATTACCTTCTGCCTCCTTCCAATGTCATCATCATCATGTCGTGCCGCTAGCACAGATATCCCTGACCCTCTCTCGCCACTTTTCCCTATCATTCATTGCCTCTGGCAGGTCTTCAGGGCTTCGTCCTGTATCCTCACATAGCTGCTGAATGTATATTCGTGCTGGTTGTCTTGCTTTTGCCCGGCCATATGTGGGGGTCCATAGGAGTACATCACTTATGAGCTTGTCCCTGCTTCTCCAGCAGTGTCCTGCGTATCTGGTTTGTCTAACTTGGATAGTTTTCGTGATGGAAGGCAGGTGGCCGTATAGTTGGTGTCTTGTGGGGTGTTGCCGCCAGGACTTGTTCAATATTGCTCACAGCATTCTTGTGTAGTTGCTGTTCTTCTCCAGCCGTTTTGTTTGCCTACATGTAGTGCATCCATATAGCAGTATCGATATGTCAGCTGCCTGCAAGAAACTGCATTTCATTTTATCGGTCAGGTCTGATTTCCATATGATTGATACTATTTACCAACCCCTCCGCTCGGGCAGGATATGACACAAGGTCAATTTGTAAGCGGAGTTTAACAGGTTTGAATTCAGAGTTTTCCTTCTCCTAGACTAGTTGCCTAACCACGGCTGAAGAACCTAGTCTATCCTACTATTTACCCATAGCTGGAGGGAGAATAATTGGATTCATACCTTTCCCTAGGGTATTAGTGCTATGTGAAATGCAATCAGTATCATCCAGGATTTGAACTCGTATCGCCGTGTTCATTTCCTACGGCGATAATGACTATTTCCATAATGACTATTTCGGGCATTTCTATATGATTGATAGCCTATTGATAGCTGTCCATGCCTTCGTTAGCCGCGTGTCGATGTCCTTTTTGGTTGATGAGATGCTGCTTCCTAGGTAAGTGAATTTGTCTACTAGTTTAAGAGGGGTTCCGTCTAGTGTGGAGATGTCGCCTGTTTGATTATAGAACATATATTCTGTTTTGTGTGCATTGACATGGAGGCCTATGCCTGCGGCTGCTTATTCCAAACTATACAGTAATGTTTCGGCTTGGTGTATTTGCCAGTATCGCTATGTCATCGGTGTAGTCGGCGTCGGTAATTGTTTTTGCAGGGTATCTTCTGCTTCTTTTCTTTGTCAGCTTGAAGCCGTTTTCTCTGATTTTTATCAATCAATAATACACCAACTACATCTCTTGCAGGGGGTAAGATTCCCATTCCATTTATAGGTTGAATAGGTCTGTTTGAAAGTTATTTGTATTAGTAATATTTGAAACCAGATAACTTTGTGCAAATTATTTACATTAAGAGGAATTACTTGAAGCTATAACAGTTTATAAAGGATTATTATTTTTTACTTAAACCCATATAATTGTATGTAAATTATTTGTGTTAGATAGGAATACTTGAAACCGTGTGTGTGTGCAAATAAATAATTATCATCATTGGATTGGAATTGTTACTTGAAATCATGTAATTGTGTGCAAATTATTTGTGTTAGATAGGAATACTTGAAACCGTGTGTGCTTGTGCAAATAAATGATTATCATCATTAAATAGGAATCATTACTTGAAAACATATAATTGTGTATAAATAATTAGTATTAAGAATATTTACTTGAAGTTAGAATTGTTTACAAAATTATTAGTTATTTGAAGCCATATAAGGAAGTGTAATGATCATTGTTGTTGGAAATGGACTTGGCAACCCAAGTTCAATTCCTGTCAGAGGCTGATGAAGTTTACTTCATGGTAATACTCTTGAGAAAGACATGAAGCCATCTAGTTTCTCCCTAGTAGATGGATAAATAATAGGACACACTGGGTTCTTTAACCTTAGTTAGGTAACTAATTTGGAGTGATCATATTAAGGTTTGATTTAGACAAATGATGAGACAAATTGATTGAAAATTATTTGTTAGATAAGCATACTTTTCACAGTTATATGCTTTCAACTGTGAAAATTAGTAGTGTGCTTGAAACCATATCACTGCATTCAAATGATCAATACTAAAAATAATTAACTGAAGTTAAACTTTACAATTCCTTGCAAAAAGAGCGTTTTCAGCATTGAATAAACCAACAAGTGTTGACATGTAAAACCAATTTATCAAACCTGAAAATAAATGTCCTATAGATATATTAGTCTCTGCTATATATATATATATATATATATATATAGTATTTACTTGTGTCATTACATATGGAATAATTAGAGTGAATAAGATATTGGAATCTGTATAATAAATCATACTCATGTGTTTAAACATATTTTTTATGTGTGGGGGTGTGTATACATATATATATATATATATATATATATATATATATATATATATATATACTGAATTTTTCTGTAAATGCCTTCTTATAATAGTCTTCTCTTGTCCAATAACCGTATCAGCTTTGTGAATTTATGTGACATTCTTTTAACCACACTGTAACTTATTATTGTTGTCCTCTGTTCAAATATTGAACAAGTTTAGATTTGTCTGATTGCTTCGGGTGGACCAAGAAGAGTCAATTATCAGCAGAGCTTAGAATATGATTACTGTATACCTTGCAGAGGAGTAAGAACCTTACCATCCTTTAAAAAAGTGGGTGAGGTGTCCTTGTATTACAATGAACTTCTGGTGATGAGATTGGTGTTATAGAATTTTGGGAGTGTGTTAGTACCTATTAGAGTATCATTTATGGATCAAATAGATCTATTTGAAAGGTTTCTAAATGAATAGCTGACAAATGGACATTTGACTGAATAGAACTGGCAACTTTATTACTTCACTTTATGAATCACTTTCAGAAATGGAGTTATTTGATAACTTGAAAATCATTTTTTGTTTAAATAGATAGACTTTAGAAAAAGAAAAGTTCTGAAAATACTTCACATTTGTTAACATACCTATTTACTTGAATATTTTTTTTCTTCATCTATCTTTTTAATAACTCATTGTATATAAGTTATTTAGCATTTGTTAGTTAAAAAACAACTTACCTATAACCTTTTGAATAGTGACTGTATCAGTGATTGTTTTGTTTGGGGTGTTGTTAGAAAATCCAATCAAGTAAATAAGAGATAAAAAATGAAAAGTATCCTTTTGAAAATTAAAAAAGACTATTTACTTAATCTGAAAGTGATTTTTAGATTCTCAAATTAATTTCATAACTGAAAATAAAGTATTAAAAGAAGCAATAAAGTTGTCGGTTACTTAGGCCAAATAATTGTCAATGAAATATCTGTTTGCCATTTTTTCCGGCTATTGCTTGAAAATTATTTTTATTAAATAAGAATATTTGAAACCATATAATTTTATGCATATTATCCATTTCTCCTGGATATAACATTAAACCATCTGATGGTGAGGCTCTAGCTCTGAGAAAGGTGGAGTACTCTTTCATTTCCCTTACTCCTAGTTCCACTTTGACTCAAAGTGGTTGTACCTGTTAGGGTTCCAGCTATGGATCAAATAAACTGCATGCAAACAAATGACTGATGTTAGATTTAATTCTTAGTGTAACAGAGCGAGGTTTGGAACCATTTGGAACTGTGTGCAAAAATTGAATTATTGATGCAAGATAGCAATACTTGAAGCAATTTAGCTATGTGCAAACAAATGATTAATACTAAATAGAATTATTTGTGTTGATAGAAATCTTTTAACTGTGTGCAAAAATTGAATTATTGGTGGTAAATTAAAAAAAAAAAAAAAAGTAAAGTTGGTGACCATTGTCGAGGGTGACCAGAAGGCTCCTTTTTCAATAGCTACTACACCAAGGTTTAGGGGAGGGCGCTAGTCTTTTCCCTGGATTGCTCCACTTTACCCTTGATATGTACCTTCTATTGCTGAGGGTTAAGCAAAGAGGTATCAAGTACCATTTTTAAAGTCTTTGGTATGACACGATCCGAGATTGAACCCAGGTCTCCTGGACCATTGGTGAACACTCTACCCACTAGGCCAACGAGCGGGTAGTAAACAATACTTAAAACCATTTAATTGCATGCAAATAAAACTATTAGTGTGAACAAGTGTGTTAAGCACGGAGGTATCAAGTACCATTTTTAAAGTCTTTGGTATAATGCGAACTGGGATTGAACCCGAGTCTCCATTATCATTATTTATGGCATATCAACCTACAAGGTTGATATGTCATAAAACCCTAACAATCAACCAACTTGAAGCCATTTAACTGTATGCAAGCAAATGAGCTCTGACTTGTTTAAAAAAGTTATCTTTCAAACTATTCATTTATAAATTATATATATATATATATATGAAGAGTAAATAAAGGATTGTAATCCGACAATATGTAGAAAAACTGATAACAACAATCCAAGTGGAAGGAATGATTTATTAACGGGTCGACACTATAGCGTTTATCAGTTTTTCTACATGAGTAGCGCCCTTCCCTTTACCTCGTTGTAGTAGCTATTGAAAAGGGAGCCTTCTGGTCGCCCTCGACTACGGTCGCCAACTTTACTTTACTTATATATATGTACGAGTTGCATACGATAAGTTTCCAGACTTTTTTCATATGGCCATTTAAAATTGTCGTAGACTCTTGAAAATTCAGTATGTTATTGCTATACATCTTATGAATTGACTGACCAATTTTTATGATTTCAGCTTCAAATGAACAGCTACAGCAGGGATTGGAATACATCCTACTAAAACCTGATTGTCACAGCTGGTGAATTTCAAAAATACAATCTGGATTTGAGGACACTTTAGAAGAATGATATGCAATAAAATTCTGTTTTAAAATTAAAAAATGCCACAGAAACGTATGGAATGCTTCAGACTGCTTTTGGAGCATCTTGCATGCATCGAACATCAGTTTTTGAGTGGCATAAGAGATTCAAGGAAGGCAAGGAGTCTGTGAGGGATGATGAGAGGTGTGAGAGGAGTAAAGAAGTTGATTGGCCAAAGGGTTAGGTGGTTTGGTTTGGTTTCTTTGTTTAATGGCATATCAACCTTTGTAGGTTATTTAATACCAAAGCTATTCTCCAAGAAGAACAGTAGTGGTACTATTTAACCCATAGCTGGGAGGATAAGGGGGTTTATACCTTTCCCAAGGGTATTTGCCCGAAAGTGAACATAATAGCGTGACTGGAGTACGAACTCGCTTACTACGATTCTGCAGTCCATCACTTTAACCATTACACCATGAGGACACCCCCAAAGGGTTAGGGTTACTATGTTGAGGTTTTAAGGGATTTCAGGAAGAGATTCCGTTGGAAGAGCACTCTTCAAATCGGGTCAGTGGCATTTTGACCAGGACAATACACCAGTCCACAACTCCATCCTTGTCGCAGACTATTTGACCAAGATGGGCATCAAGACAGTTCCTCACCCTCCCTATAGTTCAGACCTTGCTCCCTGTGACTTTGGTTATTTCCTAAGCTCAGAGGCTGTCATTATTAGACAATTGAGGAGATTAAAGAGGCTGTGACAAAGGTCACTGACACGCTCACACAAGAGGACTTCCATGGGGCATTCCAGAAGTTGTTGGAACAGAACAAGTGCATTGAAGAGATTACTTTGAAGGGGACTAGTGTTTCATGTGTGTACTATCAATAAAAGTGCCTATATGAAAAAAAAGTCTGGAAACTTATCGTATGCACCTTGTGTGTGTATGTATGTATGTATATATATATATATATATATATATATATATATATATATATATATACACACACACATATATCTGTGTATGGATAATTTGTCATCATCATTATTCATGCCTTATCAACCTTATAGGTTGATATGTCATAAAACCCTAACAACTAACTTGAAGCTATAACTGTTTACAAAGGATCATTTTTGTTTACTGGAAACCATATAATTGTGTGTAAACAAACAATTACCATTATTAAATAGTAGTATTTACTTGAACCCTTGTGAGTGTATTGGCCTAATGTGTAGTGTTCGTCAATGGTCCAGGATACCGGGTTTCAATCCCAGGTCGAGTCATACCAAAGAATTAAAAAATGGTATTTGATGCCACCTTGTTTAGTACTCAGCATTATAAGGTTAGGATTAAGAGTAAAGTGGAGCAATCCAGGGAAAGGAGTAGCACCCACCCCTATACCTCGGTGCAGTAGCTATTGAAAAGGGAGCCTTCAGGTCACCCTTGACTATGGTCGCTAACTTGAATTTTACTTATAAGAAGTTGTCTCTCTGGCTTGAGTGCATCCTCGAAATAAGTAAGTTCAAACTCAAGTAATGCTTTAATATTCACTTTTGGACTAATACTCTTGGGAAAGGCATGAACCCCTTTATCCCCTCTGCTATAGTTTTAATTCTATCATTGCTGTTCTTCAGTAAGGATGGCTTTAGTATTAAATAACCCATGAAGGTTGATATGCCGTTTAAACAATGAAACCAAACCAAAAGAAAACCTCAAGTTAGAATTGTTTACAAAATTATTAGTTACTTGAAGCCATATAAGGAAGTGTGCTTAGTGTAATGATCATGGTTGTTGGAAATGGACTTGCAACTCAAGTTCAATTCCTGTCAGAGGCTGCTGTAGTTCATTTCATGCTAATGATCTTGAGAAAGGCATGAATCCAACTAGTCTCCTTCAAGTATATGGGTAAATAGTAGGACACACTGGGTTCTTTAGCCTTAGTTAGGTAACCAGTTTAGGAGATAGAAAACTCTAGATTCAAATCTGCTGTATTCTGCTTAAAAATTGACCTTGTGTCATCTACTTTTGATGGAGGTGTTTGGTAAATACATTCTTGAAACTGTATAATTGGTTGAAAATGAAAAAAAGATTGATTTTAGCATTAAATAACCCAACAAAGGTTGATATGCTGTAAAACCAACCAACAAACCTTCATTACCATTACTCTTAAATCCCTTTTGATTTGGAGTGGTCGTATTAAGGTTCCATTTCTGGGTTAAATTTGAAGTGAGATTTACAAATTATTATCGTTCAAAAACCATACAAATCCTTGCAAAAAGAATGTTTTTAGCATCAAAAAATAATAAAATAAAGACATGTGGATACATAACACCAATTAATCAAACTTGAAAATGAATGTCCCAAAAAAATATTAGTCTGCTCGTTTCCTATGTATGTTTTTGGTATTTACTGATGTCATTATCTATGGAATCATTCGAGTGAATAAGATATTGGAATCTGTATAATAAATCATACTCGTATCATTTGTTTGAATAAAGATTTTTTTCGTTTAGTTTCTTTAATAGCATACCAATCTTCATGGGTTATTTAATGCCAAAGCCATTCTTGTAGAAGATCAGTAGCGGTATATTAGTCTGTAAGTGAATGTAATCGTTTGAACTAGCTTACCACAATGTTGCAGTACAATACACTAGTTAATATACCCTAAGGACTCCCTGCCAAACATCTTTTGTATCTGTTGGTATATATATATATATATATATATATATATATACACACACACACCAACCCCTCCGCTCAGGCAGGATATGACACAAGGTCAATTTTTAAGTGGAGTTTAACAGGTTTAAATTCAGAGTTTTCCTTCTCCTAGACTAGTTGCCTCACCAAGGCTGAAGAACCTAGTCTGCCCTACTATTTACCCATAGCTGGGGGGGGGAGAATAATTGGATTCATACCTTTCCCAAAGGAATTAGTACTATGTGAAATGCAATCAGTCTCGTCCAGGATTTGAACTCGTGTCACCGTGTCCATTTCCTATGACGATAACCATTACAACATGGGCACCTGCAATATATATACACACACACACACACACACACACACACAAACTGGATTTTTATATAAACATTTTCTTAATAGTCTTCACTTGTCCAATGACTATGTTTGTTTTGTGAATTTGTATGGCACATTCTTTTAACCAGTCTATAATTCATCATTATTACTGTCATGTGTTCAAACATTGAACAAGTTTAGATATGTCTATTTGCATAGTTGACTGTGATTCATCCACCGTGTCAGTAGAGCTTAGAATACGTTGAGTGTATGCCCTGCAGGGTGGGTAATGCCTCACCCCAAAAAAAGTGTCTCAGCATGAAATGTTAAGGTTTCCAAGTTCTGGGGGGGGGAGAGTTGGAGTACTGCTTCATTGCCATTGTTCCCAAGTCCACTTTGACCTAGAGCAGTAGTGCCTGTTATAATCTATGGCTCAAGTAGAGCTGTTTAAGATTATTTGTATTTAATATGAATACTTGATGACGTGTTACTATAAACCATTTTTATTTAGAATACTTACTTGAAGCTATAATTGTTTACTCATCATCATCATGTCGTGCCACTAGCACAGATATCCCTGACCCTCTCTCGCCACTTTTCCCCTATCGTTCATCGCCTCAGACAGGTCTTCTGGACAACATCCCGTATCCTCACATAGTTGCTGAATGTATGTTTGTGCTGGTCGTCCTGCTTTTGCACGGTCATGTGTGGGGGTCCACAAGAGTACATCACTTATGAGTTTGTCCCTGCTTCTCCAGCAGTGTCCTGCATGTCTGGTTCGTCTAACTTGAATAGTTTTCGTGATAGGAGGCAGGTGGCCGTACAGTTGGTGTCTTATGGAGTCTTGCCGCCAGGACTTGTTCAATATTGCTCACAGCATTCTTGTGTAATTGCCGTCTAGCTTCTTCTCCAGCCGTTTTGTTAGAGTCTATATAGTGCATCCATATAGCAGTATCGATGCGACCGCTGCCTGGAAGATGCTGCGTTTCATTTTATCGGTTAGGTCTGATTTCCATATAATTGATAGCCTATTGATAGCTGTCCATACTTTCGTTAACCTCGTGTTGATGTCCTTTTCGGTTGATGCGACACTGCTTCCTAGGTAAGTGAATTTGTCTACTAGTTTAAGAGGGGTTCTGTCTAGAGTGGAGATGTCACCCGTTTGATTATAGCACATGTATTCCATTTTGTGTGCATTGACATAGAGGCCTCTGCCTGTGGCAGCTCGTTCCAAACTATGCAGTAAAAGATTACCAATACTTAATTGAAATTATTAGGATTTGATTGGAATACTAGAAACCATACAACCGTCTGCATATCATTTTCTTTATTGATCTTGTATAACTATGGACAAGAAACTCTTAAGAAACAACTACACTAAAAATGTAAATATAAGGGAGCAATGAACACAATTTCCTAAACTCTTGACTGAAAGAATTCTAGACGGGTCGACATGCCATTAAAATCAATCACTCTACGTATTAGTTTTAAATTTGGTAAACCTGACATAAAGAGCAATAGTTATCAAAGTTCGTATCAAATTTAGTGATAGGGTACTCCACTTTCCTTGCCTTATACTAGACTAAGCTATGTCTTGTATATATTTCTTCCTAATTTTAAGTGCCATTGAATATCTTTTCTCTTTGAGGGCTTTATACAGTTCTTAAATTGAAAATGTCTTTGATGTCATAAAAAAAAATGTTTATCATTATTGAAATTAAAAGCATTTATTTTGAAACCAGCTCAGAAGCATTTTTCACAGTTGAGTGACATTTTTGATTCATAAGAATTTTCTTTAGATTTCTAAGATATAAAAGAACAGTTCTGTTTAGTTAAAATCATTGCTATTTTGTTTATTAAGTGATGTATTCTATGACTCATATTATTAATGTGCCTCCCAAAGATTCTATTTGTACTTAAGACAGCCCATAGCTTTTAGATATCAAGGTTTGTCATATGGATAAAACAAAAAAAGTGTTCTACCTCTGTTCCATAACAGATGATATATTTGGTCTCTGAAATTTATATGCAATGTAACGACTACTATGGAACAAAGTTAGTATATATTTTGTTGTGTATATGTAAAGAAGCAGAAAGTATCCCACAAAAACAATTACCGACTACGCCGATGACATACCGATTCTAGCAAACACACCCAACCAAGCCGAAACACTACTGCATAGTTTGGAATGAACCTCCGCAGGCATTGGCCTCCATGTCAATGAACACAAAACGGAATATATGTGCTATAATCACACAGGTGACATCTCCTCACTAGATGGAACCTCTCTGAAACTAGTAGACAAATTCACCTACCTAGGAAGCAGCGTCTTATCAACCGAAAAGGACATCGACACGCTGCTAACGAAGGCATGGACTGCTATTGATAGGTTATCGATCATATGGAAATCAGACCTGACCGATAAAATAAAACGCAGTTTCTTCCAGGCAGCGGTCATGTCGATACTGCAGTTTGGATGCACTACTTGGACGCTAACTAAACGGCTGGAGAAGAAGATAGACTTGAACAAGTTCTGGCGGCAACACGCCACAAGGCACCAACTATATGTTCACCTGCCTCCCATCATGAAAACTATCCAAGTTCGATGAACCAGACATGCAGGACACTGCTGGAGAAGCAGGGACGAGCTCATAAGTGATGTACTCCTATGGACCCCCACATATGGCCGAGCAAAAGCAGGACGACCAGCTCAAACATACATACAGCAGCTATGTGAGGATACGGGATGTAGGCCTGAAGACCTGCCAGAGGTGATGAATGATAGGGAGAAGTGGCGAGAGAAGGTCAGGGATATCCGTGCTAGTGGCACGACATGATGATGATGAAGCCAGTATATAGAGGTTCTTTGAACTGCAGTTTTTGGTGAAACATAGGATTGTGCAAGTGCAATATACTCCCAAGATTTAACTCCTTGTTTCCCAAACTGAAAATTAAGAGTTAAGATTTTGAGGACATTTAAAGAAACAAATGGCATAATTTCATATCATCAAAAGAAGAGCTTTAGAGATCTTTTGAGCCATGAAAAATTCACTGGAATGTGAGTGTATGCCCGTGGTGTAATGGTTATCATCATAGGAAATGGACACGGCAATAAAAGTTCAAATCCTGGACGAGGCTGATTGTATTTCACATAGTACTAATAGCCTTGGCAAAGGTATGGATCCAATTATTCTCCCTTCAGCTATGGGTAAATAGTAGGACTGGGTTCTTCAGCCTTGGTGAGGCAACCAGTCTAAGAGAAGGAAAACTCTGAATTCAAACCTGTTAAACTCCGCTTAAAAACTGACCTTGTGTCATATCCTGCCTGAGCGGAGGGGTTGGTAAATATGGAATGCGAGTGTATTGAATACAAAGGGATCCATTTTAAAGAAAATTAATGTTTCATTCATTGTTTATTTTTTTGTCTTGGTAAATACAGTATCACCCTTCGTGCTTTTGGAACATATCTCATATTTCTAAAATTCTCATAATATTGGTCTGTAACCATGACAAAGTAGAAATAGCACATTATAGAGAAATTTATGCTAGATCAATGCCATTATTTTGAGAATAAAGCAATTTTCAGTTTAGTTTGTAATTAAATGTTAATTTTGTAAGATCAGTTCATTTGGACTAAATATAATTTTTTTTTTTCAATTATCCAAAATTTTAATATAATGGGAATGATTATGAAATGCTAATTAAAATTCCTTGTTGCTTACTACCCTTCTGTTTGTAGGGCTTAGAATATGCTGACTGTATCCCTTGAAAAGAAGTAAGACCTCCCCACAAAAAATTACTCCTGGATATGACACTAAACTGTTTCTAATGGGAAGGATTCAGTTCTGGGGAGTGTGGAGTTATCTCTTCTTTGCTATTTACTCTCAGGTTCACTCTGACCCAGAGTAGTAGTAACTGTTTGGGTCCTGTAGATCTATTTAAGAATTATTCATATTTGATTGGAATATTTGATACCATATAACTGCGAATTATTTGTGTTTAGACTAGTTACTTGAAGACATAATTGTTTACTAAGGATTATTATTAGTTACTGGAAAGCATATCTGTGTGCAAACAAATGATTATTATTAAATAGTAATAATTACTTGAAACCATACAACTATGCAAATTATATTAGGTAGGAATACTTGATATCTTTAACTCTGGGCAAAAAAAAAAACTCTTAAACAACTACACAAAAATCTACACATAAATGTAACTCTCTTAACCATTTGGCATAAAATAATCCTAGACAGGTTGACATGCCATGAAAATCAGACATTCCTTCCTAAATAGATTTATCTGTATTATCCTAGTCTGTTGTAATAAGTGGAATCCAGCATGTAATTATGTAACTGTTCTCACGCCTTAACCCTTTCCAAACTCTTTGCCAGGTCCAGCCATCCAAACATGTCAAACGAATTGAATAATATTAATTGGCCATTTTATTTATTTTTTAAAAATCTTTTTAAATTCTAGATACTTTAAAACTGTTTTTTTTTTTAGAAATAAATTCAGTCTGGAAAGAGTAAATAATAAATATTTTCAATTTAGATATCTTTAAAAAGAAAGAAAATAAAAGGAAAAAAACAAATGTTGATTATCTCCCTTTAAACAAGGGCATGATTCATACCTTGAATATGTTTGCCTTTGATTTTTTTTTTTTTTTTTTTTTTCATGATTTAAACTGCATTTACTCATGTGAATTTCTAGTTCAATCCAACATGACTCAACTTGTTTCTCCCTGATCTGCTCTCTCTTTCTGACCCCTAATACTATTGCCATCATACCAAGTTATCTTAATTCCTCCCTTCCCCAAACCTGAGTGTTTTTGTTTTCTCTCAGGATGACTGTTTATATTCTTCTCAGCATACAATTCAACAGACAAGAAAGCAGCCATCTTTCATGCTTTATATTGAATCAGTGAATACAGAATGACAGCTCAGGTAAAGTTGGTTATAGAAAATGAGTCTCCGTTTTGATTACTTCAACAATCCAGTTTGAAGATACAATAATTAAAACTAGCAAAATTATGTGCCCTCTGGGTGCAGGTATTTAAAGTTTAACGTAATAAAATATTAGAATAACAAAAATAAATAAGAATGCATATAAAAAGATCATGTTCATTTTTTTAAAATTTTATTTTAACTGGTTTCTATATAAAATTATACATTGGATTGCTTTGAATACATTTGAGAACAAGAAATAATGTTAGAAATCAATAATATCAAGTAATTATTTATGAAGCCTGGATTTGTTAAAACTATTATGTAAATTATCCACATGACATATATAAACCTTTTTTTTTTTTCTTAATGATATATAACACACATTGCAGGATATTAAGCACATTAATAAGATGAGCTTGCTTGGCGTTTGTGTCAAGTGGGTGGTATTAAGCTGAGTTGCCTGGTCTGAGGAGGACGCCCCCCCCGACAATACCTGCTTTGCAGAGCTGAGTTCATTGCTTGGCACCAGAGGTGCCCCAATATGAGGAATGCCAAAGGGACCAAGTATTTTTTGAAATAGCCATGCATGAGTCTCAATTTTTGCATTGCTCCCCACAATAAAACGACCTTGTGTCATACATCAGCTTGGTGGGAAGTTGGTTAAATCTCATTAATTACATGGGCTGTTTTGAGGCAACTCTAACTCAACTAGTGTAGCATATCCAGATACGGATATGTGAAACATACATAGAATGTTCATAACATATATATATAGAACATAGGAATCCCGAAACACGAAAAACACGACTTAGTTCAGGTACAAAACTTTTTATTACCTTTGAGTTTAAAAGTTCTTTGACATAAGGAGAGAGATACACATTCTTTCTATTCTGACTTTTCCATCTGCCCCCATCTCGTGTGGTGCCCGTAGCACGCAAATTCGTCTAGCCTCTGCGAGCCCCAAAAGTCGACCGTTCTTATTCAGTGTCTAGTTCTCAACTCAACTAACTGACTTTTTCAAAATCCCCAAAATCCTCCGCACGCTTCCCGTGTGTGACGTCACCTGCTCTCTCTAGCCTCGTTTCCCATTGGGGCTATTGTGACATCTCTGAGTGACACATCCGCTCCATTGGCGCACGTGAACACCTACATTAATGTTGCACCTAAGTAACCCATGCACTGACACGAAAGGTTCTCAGCCTAACTAAACCCAAAGGCATAAAACGAAATCCCTCGGCCATTATATCACACTAGACTTTACTAGAGACATCATTTATAAATAAGATGCCAATTAGAATTAGATAAGGATTATTTAATAATCATTGAGAATATAATTTAAATAACTAAGAGGATTGTGATGTCAGTGCTAACATAGTTTTAGTTAAAGACATAATCTCCATTTGTAATAAGATTTTATAATATTTCTGATAATTCTACAATTGTTTGTATCTTAATAGATTGTTACTCTTAATTCTTTGCTCTCTGATGAAATGGATTGACATCAAGTTTAATAAAGAAGCTCTGTTCTTTTGACAAAAAAGTGCCTAAACTAATATAAAAGCTGATTTTATCCTTTATACTCTTTGTACCATTAATAAAAAGAAAGATTGGAAAAAAATTCTAGTCTAAAAATTATTTTGTGTACACTTTATAAAAAATGGAGATATTTCTTTTTGAAAAGTTATTTACATTTTATAGAATAAGTGTAATTGTCATGATTTACATGGGGGTGAAAACATTTTGGGTATCTAATCATTTATAAACAGGACCTTTTTGTAATAAAAGTTTGTGGAAATGTTTTTACGTTAATCTACTCATTCCAATCTTATCTAATTTTATGAAAATTTTGAAGCTATGCCTTCTTTTGGCTTAACATGTATCCTGTTATGCCTATTTTGTTTGTTTGTTTGTTTGGTTTTATGGCATATCAACCTTTGTAGGTTATTTAATGCCAAATCCATTTTTATGTAAATAATCTGTACACAGTTTAATTGTCAAAAACATTTCCATTTCAAACTATTTAAGCAGTTATATATAATAATTCAGTTAAGTGTAAATCCAGTTTTAATGTCGAAAAACATACTGAATTTTCAAGTGTCTACGACAATTTTAAATGCCTGTACAAAAAAAAGTCTGGAAACTTATTGAATTTACCATATGTGTGTATGTATATATATATATATATATATATATATATATATATATGTGTGTGTGTGTGTGTATTTGATTACTCATGAAAAATAATTGGTTGGGTAGCTGGTGATACTTTCTTTGCTTTAGAAAATATAAAATCATAGATTTTCTCGAATAATTCTCAGAAAAAAACTGTAGCAGATATTTTTTACACTACAATTCAATCTTAAATTGATTATTAATATATTTAAAAAAGAACCACACTCGATGTAATATTGTAAATATATAATGCTTATGAAATGTTTAATATATTATAAAAAGAATGAAAAATTATTATAATCCTATGAGAAATCATTCTGCAGAAATTTTTGCCTTACTGTTAAATTAAAATAAATGAATCGGAAAAAAACAAAACGATAACACAAAATGAGGCTATTGTTTGCATCTAAAAATTTTCCTCTGAAATTTGGAAAATGTTATTTTCAATTCACCCATTGTTTAGATTGTTATATAATTAGTTTTGAGAGGCATTTGGACTTGAGGGCTTTGTGCCAAACTTTGGTGAGGGGCTCTTGTGAAACTTGACAAGAAGGCTCACCTTGAGCACAGGTGAAACAAGGTCACTTGCATGCAGATTTGAAATGCATAGTCAGAAAGATCACTGATGTAAAAAATGGTCAAGAATGATTGAGTATAGTGACATATATACATGGTATGCCAGGGCAACCTCAAGATGATGTATATAGGCAAAAAAAAATTTAGCTCTGATGATAAACAGACGCAGATTCCTGGGTTTTTACTTAGTTTCATGCTTGAAAATAATCAGTCAAATAAAAAGAAAAGATTTTCATGATATAAGGATTGCATTTTCTTCTTTGACCCAACCAAAACAAATTGTCAACTGATTAGTATATGATAGACTGAATATTCTTATTGTTTTTTTATTTTTATTATTACTATTTTAGCAGAGCCATTCTTTGGCTTTGCTTTAGTTGTCTTAATATGTTCATTCTTGTTGCTAATTTCATCTAATATATTCTTTAGTTTTCCTAAGGTTTATAATTCATTCAGTGGGAAATGGTAATCTAAGATGATGTAATGAAGTCAAGCATGACAACATTTTTTTTAGAAATTTGGTTCAAATAATGAATAAAAAAAGTGTGTCGGAGGAATACTCAGTAAATAAAACAAGACAATAAAACAGGAACTAGCGCAACTGAAAAAATATTATCTCCAATATTTTGTTAATATACTGATAAGTTTAGCATATGTTGATTGAATCAGTTGGTAGTTTGGTCTTTCTTTTTTCTTTTAAATAACTGTAATTTGATCTATAAAAGGAGGAATCTCTAACTGCTAGAAGAAAGTTAGTCTATAAAAGATGGAATCTCTGACTGCTGGAAAGAATTTCTTGAACTTACTCTATTCTATTGGCAGGCTTGGGATATGCTGACTGCACCCCAGCCGAAGAGTAACCCCTCCTCCAAAAAAAACATAGGTGTCCTAGGTATGACACTAAAATGTGTCTGATGCTAAGGTTCTAGTTCTGAAGGTCTGGGAAATGTGGATTGCCCCTTCATTACCATTACTCCCAGTTCCACTCATAGCTGGTCAATGTGTTCAATATCATTATAATTAGATATTATAAGTGAAATGGTATTTTTCACTCATGGCTCTTCACAGCTTCTTTTATCAGTAAAAATCTGCATTGCCATTATTGATCTTGGAAGGAATAATGAAGTGGTTTCCCATTGCATTCTCCATGGCTGAGTGTTGTGGGTATGTTATTAAACTACATCCGTTGGTGAGGCTCCATTTCTGGAACTCTAGAAAGTGTTGTCTCTCATTGGTTGCCATTACATCCATGTCAAATCTGACCTGGACTGGTAGTACCTGTTTGGCATCCTTCTATGGGTCTAATTGATTTATTGATTTTTATTTGAAATGTTTAAAATGAAAGTGAAATTTATTGATACATTAACTCTTAAAATATTGATAATACAAACTAAGTATAGTGAGTTTACCTGTTTAAAAATGATATTGAAATTATATTTTTTGTATAATGAATAAGTAAGTTGGCAACTGTAGTTGAGGGTGACCTGAAGGCTCCCTTTTCGATAGCTACTACACCAACGTGTAGGGGAGGGCACTATTCTTTTCTCTGGATTGCTCGACTTTGCCCTTGATCCTTACCTTATAATGGTGAGTGTTAAGTTAGGTAGCACCAAGTACTATTTTTTTTTGAGTCTTTAGTATGACTCGACCTAGGATTGAACCCAGGTCTCCCGGGCCATTGGTGAACACTCTAACCATTATGCCAATGTGTGATAACAATCCAGTAAAAAGTTGAGTTTTATTGCTTCATGAAGTTGTTTTACAGTTGGGACATTAAATTTTAATGGTTTAAAAGGCTGCAGATTTCTACCTTTTTCTTTTGTAGACATTAGTTAGAAATGACACGTGTATTCTTTGTAATTCTTTTTTTTTTTCTTTCTTTCTTTTCAGGTTCCCCAGGATTGTGGCTATTCCCATTACAATTCAACCCTGTCAATACAGTTACAGAAAGTGTACCCCTGCCATATGGGGTGTAGCCAGCCAGCCAGCCAACCATTGCCATCCACTTTCCATCACATATGGCCTCTGCAGTTGCCATCTTCATCTTCATCAAATATTGTTTTGCAACTCATAAATACTGCTGCCAGCTAATCGGATCCTTGTCTGCTCGTTGTCGTTTCTTGCCGTCCTTTTTAAGGAGGCAGGGAAGAAGCTGGTTTCTGGCCACTCTGTTACGGGTGGTCAGTCAGTCATTGTTGATAATCAGATGTAATGATTGGACTGCTGGCATCTGGTAGTCAGTGATCTTGTGAACCTCTTTGGTCACCAAAAGCAACTTTGGAAGACTGTATCGTCATTTTAATGATTCATTTTGGTAAAAGAAAGAAAAGAAAAAACTTAAAAAAAAAAAATAAAAGAAGAAGAAAGGAAATAACAGCCCCACCTTCTAACTGTATCTTTTCCTCCCTTCCTCTTTCTTTTTCTGTATTATGTGTGGAGGGTCAGTGGACTGTCACACCCACTTCCCAAACTGGACATTTTTGTCTTGTTGGACTCTGTGAATGAGATATATATTCGGATCCTGCCAATGGAATATGCATGCACACATACACACATATGAAAACGTACAGTTATATAAGATGAAAGCTATTTTTAGAAATATGCATAAGCAGGTAATATTTCATTACAAGGAAAGAGATAAGTTTTATGAAAATATTTAAATGTGTATTTAAATTATCTTTAAATCATTGGAAGTTTTAAATTTTGTCTCTGCCATTGATTAATAGAATATCATTTACAAATAAAATAGATCTACGTTAATTCAGCCCCATTAAGTGTCTTAGGTACAACACTAAACTACATCCAGTGGTAAAACTCTTGTTCTGGAGTATACAGTCACTCCTTTGTTGCCATTACTCTAAGGTCCACCCTGATCCAGAGTGGTAGTACCTGTTAGTGGTCAAATAGAATTTTTTCAGATAATATTTAAAATGATTTGATACATTAACTCTTAAAACATTTATATTGCAGCTAAATATGAAGTGCTTGTATGTTTAGAACAATTGTATAGATACATTTTTGTGCCGTATTTAATTTGAGACTATAATTGTTAAACTGTCTTTGGTTTTAAAGAACTCAACAAGGATTAACATACTGTAAAACTCACCAACCAACCATATAATTGCTTGTAAATTATTTGTATAAGTTAGGAACACTTGAAACCATTTAAAAAAATAATCCAATGGTACCCAAATTTAGGGGTACACAGACTTGGACGTTTCCCATGGTAGGTTTGTTGGAGGGGATAACAAAAATAAAAATAAAGGGAAAATGAATTCATATGATTTTGAAATTTAGGAGAGATAAACAATGCTAATGCCTCAAATTTTTTTTAACCCTTTTGCTGGCAGATAATTTTTTAAATTCTTGTATAGTGGGCAAATTATTTTCAGAAAATTTGCAAAATTTTATGTTTATTACACAAACAACAATTTATCATATATGAAAAGCAACAAACAAAACATATTATATAACATAATGACAAGCAAATTGTGGGAATTATTCAATAATTATTCAATAGCAGTGAATACAGTGGGGCCTCCTAGTGATATTTCTATACATTAATATTGATTTTGGTCATTGAACAGCCAATCGGAAAATTCCTTATATTAAGCTATTACAAAAACAATATCGCTATATAAAGATTTTACTCTGTCTGCAAAAAGGTTTAATAAATGAGACAATTAAACTCAGTAGGATCGTCATAGTTTGAGACTGAGGCATGACAAGATAACGTTAGTCTTCTGTTTAGTTTTGCACTCCCACAAACAAAGGGGAGGGTTAAAGACTCCAGTCCCTCATCTCCCCAAAGTGCCGTGTTTGTAATGTGCAGTCTTTTTGCTCTACATGATGTGATGTACTTCAATTATTCACTGGAGCCATGACTTGGGTTAAAATAAGAGCTAATGATATTGACAAATGCAGAAAAATTAGTTGGAATCACTTGGGTGTGTTTATATGAGTGTGCCAACAGATGAACATGCAACTTAAACAATCTACAATAAATTGGTGTAGAGGATTAGGAATTTTTAAATCAGTGCTGAATGAGTCAAGGGACCATATCACAGGTCTATTTGTATATTTTGATTACTTTCATTTTTACATGAAAGATAAATATCTATTAAATTTTCACATGTTTGTGAGTATAAACTCACTGAAACTATAAAAAAACTAATCATTTATACATAAAAAGAAAATTGTCTATGCTATCTTTTTTTTATATATATATATATATATATATATATATATATATATATATATATATAAAATGTACCACAAAATTATGATAGGATCGATGAAGTAAAAAGTGTGGTAGGTCCAAAATTTGACTCAAAGAAATTAAATTTTTTTGTATTTAAGTTGCATTGCAGTATGAATATTTAATTTTTTAAGTTTAAGTTCATCTTATTGGTTGGTAGAAATTCTATTAATATAATTGGTTCGTATTAATCTTTTTCTCTTTAGAGTAACCTTAAGAGGAACGTATAGTCCAGGTTAAAAGTGTTGTAAGGGTAACTCAAAGCCAAACTTTTTAGACCTTATTTTTCCGATGCAATTATCATTGGGAAATGAGAAAA
Source organism: Sepioteuthis lessoniana (assembly GCA_963585895.1). Lineage (NCBI taxonomy): Eukaryota > Metazoa > Mollusca > Cephalopoda > Myopsida > Loliginidae > Sepioteuthis > Sepioteuthis lessoniana. The sequence continues at coordinate 99,903 of CAUZXS010004995.1, forward strand.
GTTTTGGTAAATGGGTCAAATTACCAAAGTTTTAACTTGGACTGATACAAATGTTAAGAGATGGCATTTCAGTGCTCACAATAAAAATGCCTATTTATTGTATATCATGAATTTTTCTTTTTTGTTAGATTTTTCTGGCATCTAATGAGTTATATGTAGATCTTTCTGTCTAGTTTCTTCTCGAAAATAACAAAAACTGGTCTCAAGAAACTGACTTTTATCGATAAACTATTACATAAGAGGCTCTAGCAAAAGAAGAGAAATATCGTTGTAGTTGTGGCTTCATAACATGTCGCTCACAAAATGACTTCAGGATGAAAATAATAAATTTGTGTAAATATTATCTATGAAAAATTATAAAACATATATGACAATAGTTTAAAATTCTTTTTATAGGTAATCTTGAACTGGGCCATTGGCATGAGAGACCAGAGTTCAATCTCAGGTCGAGCCATACCAAAGACTCAAAAAAATGGTACTTGATACTTCTTTGCTTAACACTCAGTATTATAAGGTATGAATTAAGAGCAAGTGGAGCAACTCAGGGAAAGGAGTAGTGCCCTTCCCTACCCCTTGGTGTAGTAACTAATGAAAAGGGAGCCTTTGAGTAACCCTTGACTACGGTTGCCAACTTTACTTTAGGTAATTAACAAATGATATTTCTATGTTTATTCACATACTTAGAACAATATGTATTAAAGGACATACTATGCATACAGTTACAGTTGAATTTTAATTATATATAGATGTGAATAAAATTTAGTGTGTGTGTGTGTGTGTGTATATATATAATATATATATATATATATATAGTATTTAGTATCAGAGATAGAGCCAGTTGTACACTAAAAATGTTAAACTATGATTTGAAATAGATTCTTTAAAACAAGTCCTTTTAACACTCCCTGTTTCATGAATATAATCTGATCTTCAGATGAATTTGGAGGGATGACTATTACCACCTTTGCCTTATGGATGGAGAGGGTGTTGGTCACAGTTGGTGCATGTAGATTATTAGTTGAATTTGAGAAACAACCCCTTCAAATTTGTTTGAAATTCAGTTTCTTATGAAACTGGCAGTAATGAAAGGACTTGTTTTAAGGAAGCCATTTTTTAAATCGTTTCTATCACATTTTTTTTAAATCACACACATATTAAAAAAGGTATATTTTGACTGTAGACCAGTTGAAATATCAGAGTTCTATGTTGGTTATGTTATATGAAATGTACATGGATTATATATATATATATATATATAATATCTCATTATGAAGTTTAGAAATATTAAAGAATAATTAACTGAAGAAATAAAACAGGTTTAACTTTCATGTATTTACTTATTGGCCAGTTTTTCAGCAGTAATGGATTTTTTTTTTTTTTTGCACATAAACTAGAAAATGTAATAAAAGTTAAGTCCTACATACATAAAATATATTAGTTATTAATGTATTTTATCATCAACTACTGTAAGTATACATCCTGTCTGTGTACTGTATTGCCTTTCTCTCTTTCTCAACCTTCATTGAAGATGCTGTAGATTAATTTTTTTAAAAATCCTGTTACAGTATAATGTATTTAAAAAAAAAAAAGATTGTTTTATTCAAAGTAAGGATCAAGATTTGATTTTAGACATAGCTCTCTGAGATAGTTTGGCACAATGCAGTCTTTCCAAAAGCCAAAAAAGATGAACAAAACATTTATATTAAGTTGTAAATGCCTATTTAGATAAAAAGCTTCAATCAAATCTGGTTATTTTGGCCCAAATTAAACTGATTTGATTATTCTATAATATCTGTGACATTTCTACACCAGAGTAAATGAAAATACTGTTTAAAAACAAAAATGAACTTATGAATTGTAAATGATTTCTCACGATTACCATATATTTATAAAATATCCACTTGGGTTCTTAGAAAATCAACAAAAACACCTGTATTTTCTTTTTTTTTATGTGTGAGTGTGGAAAAGAGTTGAAATATTAGCACATGTCTTTGGGTAAACTATTTTTTTTTTTTTTTTTTTAATGTTACCTACCCATCAAATTATATTTTCTCACATGTGCACTAACAGATAGAAGCAAATATATAAAAATATACTCTCACAGATTAACTATATATTTAGGGGCAAACTGACCAGTAGAGCAATGGCCCTGAGCTTTAAAAGCACCAAGAGGCTCAAATTGCAGAAATGGCTTCAAATGAATCAAAATATTTTACGACCACAAATCGCTTCTGTTCTATTTATATACTCTGATATATATGTTTATAATGGTACTCTATAACACTGGATGTAAACACCCCAATAGATTTCTCTTTATTTTTATTTATTTATTTATTTTTTTTTTTTGAGGCTTTGAATTTTTGAAACAAATGTTTTATTAACATAGTCCATATCTATATTAAAAGGATGGTCGGGTAGACTGTGTTAAAAGCCAGTAAACTTTTATGTCTAGTGACCCAGATCACTGTTAGTTCACCTCTGCTCCATTAGCCTTGTGGATATAGTGTTTGCCAGTGTCCCAGAAGATCAAGGTTCAATCCCAGGTCAAGTCATACCAAAGACTCAAAAAATGGCACTTGGTACCTTCTTGCTTAATGATCAGCATTATGGGCTAGGGATTAAGGGTAAAATGGAGCAATCCAGGGAAAGGAGTAGAGTCCCCCCCCCATTCCTCCGTGTAGTAGTTAACGAAAAGGGAGCCCTCTGGTCACCCTCGACTACAGCCGTCAACTTATATATTTTTCAAAATAAATATTTAAAAAATTTTTTCCTATTTGTGTGTGTGTGTGTATGTATGTATGTATATATACATTGGTGAAAAAAAATTAAGTTGTTAATCTTAGCCAATTCCAACCTTTGCCATCATCTAGAAGTTTTTATTTTAAGGCTGTTTATATTTTAAGATTTTAACTGTTTTTTTTTTTATTTTTATAGATGGCAAGTTGTCTATAAAAGTTGAATTTTAAAATGATTTTGTAAAATTAAAATTTAGCTATAAGGGTTGAATAATGAAGGTGTTCAGGAGGTTAAAATGTCTTTGTGGGATGGTTTCATTTATATCAACTGTGGATTCAGTTTCTAATTTTTTAAAGAGTTCCTGTAATATTACAACTAACACACACACACATATATGCAGAGTTAAAAAGATATCTACATGATTCAAATTGTAAGTTTTAGCAATGAAGTCACTACATTTTTAGTACTCTCCTCTTTTGGAGTTAGAAAAATAGTCTTTAGTTTTGGAATGGATGGTGATTAAACTTTTTTAATGAAAAAATATATATATAGCTTATACTCTCATAAATATACTTAAGTAATTGAATTCATTTATTACCTTTACATGTTTATATGAGATACATACACACATATATTGATAATTATTAAGTCATATACTTAACATGAACTCAAAATTGTTTCCACTCTGGTGTACACATATCATGCGTAGATACAAAAAAAAAATAATGGAATAAATAAAAGAAAAAAAAAACCCAGCTCCACACAGATGTTTGCACATCACTTATTAGTGTTCAACAAAATAAACTGGAGAAGAAAAAAAAGAAAAAAGTTCCACACATGTGCTTAAGTTGTGACTGCTATTTTTTAATTGGTTTTCCTGAAATAGAACTTTCTTTTTTTTTTTTTTTTTTTTTTTTTTTTTTTGTTTGTTTCCAGACTAAATGTTTATTTTTATTTTTCATTTTAATATTTTTTGTTTGTTTTGTTTTTTCATTTCAGACAATTATATAAATATGTTCATTTTGAATTTTTCTACAAAAATCTTAATGCTTGTTGGTTCCAATTTTTGCATATATCTATAAGCAATATTTACTTAAAATGAATTAATACCCATTACCCCACCTAAAAATTCTCTCTTTTTAAATGTTACACACTCTCACATAGGGTGATTAAAAAGATGTTATTCATCCTTGAATATACCACTTGATATTATGATTTCAGTACTCATTCTTGAAATATTGCACAAGTGGTTTTCATAACATCAATTCTGCTTTTCTAATAAAGGTACTCAAAATAAATAAATTGTTCCCCAATGGCCCAGGAGAGCAGGGTTCAATCCCAGGTCGAGTAATACCGAAAACTCAAAAAATTGATACTTGATACTTTCTTAACACTCAGCATTATAAGGCACATTTCAAGGGTAAAGTGGAGCAATCAATTGAAAGGAGTAGCATCCTCGCCTACATCTTGGTGCAGTAGCCATTGAAAAGGGAGCCTTTGGGTTGCCCTTGACCACAGTTGTTAACTTTACTTATATATATTATGAAATGAATCCACACTAATTCTCCATGTCTTCTACCTTGTTTTGGCTACCAACTCAAAAAGAAAAAAAGATCACTAGTTCATCAACTATTTTCATTTACAGGTATCACTATTCACCCATAAAACCTTGTAAATCATTCAACATTCATTCTCTGCAGAAGAAGCAAGTGTTTTTTTTTTTTTCCCTTGCTAAAGATTGGATGTTATGAATAAAATCTTTAAGATGAGTGTACAGTCTAAGAAAACAAATCTTATTCTACAATTGCCAATACTATAATATTCCTTAACCTGATATTGTCCACAGTTATCGGGTTTAAATTTATCAGTCATGGAGCTCTTCAGTTCATAAAGAAGAATCCCTTAATCTTTTAGAACCCTGATCCTCATGTGCCTGTGAATTCTTCATCCTATGTTCCTGGATAAATTCAAAATGTTGTAATCTTTTATTTAACAACCTAATTGGCTGTATCATTGTTAAGCAATGACAACATAAAAATGAGGATTCCCAAGTTGGAATTCAGCTCACTGTAACTGTTATAAGGATGTTCTACTAAGACACTAGTTTACTTATCAGATGGCGACACTGATTTTTTTTGGACTTTGTCGCTGGACTCTTGCAAGGAGATACATTGGCATCATTTCTATTCATAATTTGCCGAGATTATGTACTATGAACATTGATGAATAAGAAAATGGTTTCACACCTGAAAAGGCATGAACCAAATGATATCTTGTGGAAACTATTACTGATGCAGGCTACATGGATAATGTTGTGCTTGTAAATACACATGGTCAAGGTAAATTTCTGCTACATAATCTGGAGCAGGCTACAAGAAGCATTAGTCTCTATGTGAACTCGGATAAAATAGTTTTGTTTTAATCGAGATGATGATATCTGATTAAATAGCCTCTGAAATTTGTAGACCAGTTAACATATCTCAATAGCAATATCTCATCTATTAAAAGCAATGTCAACACACACACACACACAGACAGAGGTAAAATGTGGACTATTATTGCCAAGTTATCAAACGTACAGAAATCTGATCTCTCTGATAAAATAAAAAAGGAATTGTTCCAAGCTGTAGCTGTGTCAGCACTAATGTATAGTTGCACCACTTGGGCTCTCATGAAACACTTGGAGAAAAAGCAAGATGAAAACTACACAATCCTGGAATTAACACCTCACAAAACTGCTGCTATACAGTCAGTTATCTCCATTTCAGAAACCATCTGAGTAAGATGAGCTAGACATACTGGGCAGTAAGGGTGAACTCATAATCGACTTTTGATTATAGATACATTAGTATTTGCAAACCAACACAAACTTTTTTGCCTTTGTGCCAACAACACTGATTTCCTTGACACTTTCTTGCCATCCATCCCTATTGGCTATGGCACTTTGTATATCTTTTAGAAGGCATCCGGTATCTGCACAGAGCTGATGAATGTAAGTTTTTGCTGTTCAGCTAACAATTGGGAGTCAAGGTGTATTTATTTACCCAACCCCTCCACCAGAAGTCAAATGTACCACTAGGTCTGTTTTTAAGTAGTTTTCCTTCTCCTAGACTGGTTGTCTTACCAAGGTTAAAGAGCCGGATCTACCCTACTATCTATCCATAGCTAGAAGGAAAATAGATGTGTCCATGGGAGAGTGTCGCGTTTGAGTTTGTCCATATTTCTCCAGGATGTCTTACTTGGATAGTTTGTGAGATGGGAGGTAATTGACCGTACTGCTGCTGTTTTGTGAGGTGCTGCTTCCAGGATTTGTTCAAAGCATAATTAACCAAAACTAGGTATTTTCTAAGTGTGGACGGTGATTGGAGAAAAATCTCCCCCAGGGTTTAGTTTAAAATGAATTCCTTGAAGGCTGCCGACTACAATAGATAACTGAAGAAGGCTAAAAAGCTCAGCGGCTGAAAACTTATAACAAGCAAGATAAAGATACTTGACTGAGTAAATTTGTATGTAATCATGAAAATATTTCAACTTTCCAAGGTGGGTATCTTCGTGGTTTAATGGTTAAAGAGCTTGACTGCGGAATCGTAGTAAGCGAGTTCAAACTCTAATCGCTCTGTTACGTTCCGTTTCGGACAAATACCCTTGGGAAAGGTATGAGACCCCCTTATCTTCCTAGCTATGGGTTAAATAGTTCCGCTACTCTTCTTCTGGAAAATGGCTTTGGCATCAAATAACCTACAAAGGTTGATATGCTATTAACCGAAGAAACCAATGGGCAGAATATTGTAACTATGATAACAGTTAAGATAAGGATATCAGAACATCCGTGTATAATAATGATAATGTAAAATTCTGGTAAAATTTTTCTTTTATTCCTGTCTTGTTAAAGATCAGATGGGAATAAAAGCTTTATGAGGATGAGTGAAGAGTTGAAAGAAAAATCTGATTCTATAATCTCCTTTCCTACAATAATCTTTCACTTCATATTTTATCCACTTGCGATTTGGGCTGGTCGTCGTCTTTCTGTTTTGTTACTCACTGTGTATGTTATATATATATATATATATATATATATATATATATATATATATATATATATATATATATATATATATATATATATATATATATATACATATATATATATATACATATATATATATATACATATATATATATATATATATATATATATATATATATATATATATATATATATAGTTAGGCAGCAGTCTTTCATTTAAGCAGGTTTGATTAAATAATAAAGACATATTTTGTCTATATAATTTTATTAAGATCCTTTCAAGTTTCCTGATAAGTGTCTTGGTTTCAGGTCGGAATTGGTGGATGAATTTACCAAAAAATTAAAAACAAAAAAAAAAGTAAAGGCATTTGAAAACATTGTCACTATTTTCAAAATTAATTCTATTATTTCTACATATAAAAACAAAAAAAAAAACCCAAACTAACCTAAAATCAAAAGAATTAATTTTGAAAATAACGACAGTGTTTTGAAATGCCTTTAGGTTTTTTTTTTTGTTTTTTTTTAAATATTCCATGTTTTCATGATAATATTCTATTTCAGTTGATACCGTTCTGTTTTTTAAAATTCATCAGCATTTCAGTTTTATCCAACTGCGTTTGCGTAGATTTGTTATAAAACCCCCAAAACTTTCAAAACTCTTTAAAAACACTCTTTACACATGCAAGCAACCCCTGATGATGGCCTGTGAAAGGTCCGGAAGCGCTCGGGACAATTTTGTTAAATTCATCCACCAAAACCAAGACACTTATCAGGAAACTTGAAAGGATCTTAATAAGATTATATAGACAAAATGTGATTCCTATTTTTGAAAGAAACGAAATGACTGAGTGTCCAAGAAAACCACGACAACCAACCTCAATAGGAATCACATGGCAAATCCAACCCTTTTTCCATGCAGTCGGCACGCAGTGTCTCGTATCGGTTTTTCTTTCGCTCGTGTGCTTCCTCCCGGTTTTCTTCCCAGGGGACAGTCAATTCTATGAGGAGGACACTTTGAATCTGACCACGCTACAATGTCTGGCCGCTTTTCTGTTTGAATAATGTGAACTAAAAATAGTAGAGATGTTTTGATATCTGCTGAAACTTTCCAGTCACTAGCTCCGTTCAGTAGCTTCATATTGGGATTTTTTGGTGTCCTCACAGGACTTTATACACACACACACACACACACACACACACACGGTTATCTTATGAGGCTGTATAAAAAAAGAACTGTCAATTTAGAGTGGGAATGTGGTGTAATGGTTAGCAAGCTAGATTAACAAACTTTCATGTGCGAGTCCCTCTTCATTTATACGACTTTGTGCCGCATCTGAGCACAAAGCTTAGTAAATTACTACACTACCTTCAGTTGGTTCATCACAATCTGTTTTCAACTGTTCCTAATCTACGTTTTGATTTTTGGGAACAGGAAATAGTCCCTAAGATTCAAATCAGGGAGTGTAAGAGGCTTTGGTACGGCTGGAATATTCTTGGCCAAAAGGAGATAGAGAGAGAGGGTGTTTTAAATGTATGTATTTATCCAAACCTTTTTCCACGAGCAGGATATGATACAGGGTTAATTTCTAAACGGAGCACGGCTGGTTTAAGTTCAGTTGTCTTTTTCCTAGACTGGTGGCTTTATCAGTGCTAAAGAACCCAGCGTGCCCTACAATTTACACAAAGCTGGGGGATTGGGGGAAGATGGATTCATTGCTTTCCTAAAGGCATTAACTCAAAAGGAAATGCAATTAGCTCCGTCCATGATTTGAACTTGGGTAGCCGATTCCATTTCCTATGACTAACAACATTTAAACTAAGCACGTTTAAAAAGTCATCAGACTGATTTTTTTTTCCAGGTTGGCAGCCCTAAATGAAACTCAGCTGATCAATATTAATTCATAAATTATTATCGCCAATCATCAATCAGATTTGATGAGAATCATTACTTTTGTCACATTTTCCTCAATTTGTGATGGAATTCATCTCTCTCAATCTTTTTACCATCCAAAAATGCCTTTTGCCACTGAAAAAACAAACTTGTTCTCAGGATAAAACTTGATCACTATAAGACTGTGTTTTTTTCCATTGTTATTAAATTTGACACAGCATTTTAATCTTGTTTTTCCTATCGTGATACACATAAATATACTTGAAATAATTTAAGAACATTCAAATAAACTTGAATTTTAAGAAGCAATCATGAACTGCCTCTGCCATCGGAAAATACATAATATCCATAAGACTGTATTAACTTGTTAAATGTTTCTGCTACTTTGGCTTGGAACTTGATCTTCTTGTGTTCCATTTTCGTGACACACTTAACAAATACACTTGTCATAATCCAAGATTTCTCAATGGAATGGAATTTAAAGTCAGCTGATTTTCAATCGGGGTTGCCGGCCTGAAAAAATAACCATTTATTATTTTCCAGACTGACCTTTGATATCATCAGCTTGATTTCAGTGTAAACCATCAAGTGGAGGCCATATTGAAACAACAGAGAAGAGTTTCAAGCAATGGAACTTTGTGTTATTGGTCGTATTCATTCTCTTTTCGAATCTGTATCAATACGTATACAGGCTTGGTCTAATGATTCGTTATATGAAAAAAAGTTGAAAAACAAAATAATCTAAAATTTGCTTCGGTGGATTGGGTTTATTGCCTGGCGCCTGAGGTGCCCCTAAAAAGGGGAATGCCGACAGGGCCGAAGATATTTTTGACCTCGTCGGTCGCGTGTGGGCTTCGGCCCTGCAACTGGACCCACCTTAAAAACGGTCTTGTGCCGCATTCGTGCGTTGGTGGGACATATGAAAAATAACAAAGGATATAATGGAAGATAAAAACAATGATAGATTTTTTTTCACAAAAAAAAATGATTTACTTCCATATATATATATATATATATATATATATATATATATATATACACGCACACACACAGACAGACATATAATGAAAATGTACAGGGATAAAAAAAAAACACAAGGTCTTCAATGGATGATTTTATTTGTAAATATATTTGTCGGCGGTTTTAAGACCTTGATCACAACGTTTAAGTTATTTCATTTTCATGCTGTCAGATTTATTTCCAGTTCTTCCCAGATCTATCTATCTATTTATTTATCTATCTAATCAACTTAATTACAAATCATCCAAAATGCTTTTTGTCATTGAAGTCTCCTATTCCCAGGATAGAACTTAGATCTCTGTAAGACTGTTAACTTTTTTAGTATTTCAGTTGCCTTGTATTGAATTTTGGCAAAGAACTTATTAAGTGAATGTAGATTCTAAAGCAGAACTAAACTGAATGTTTCAAGAAGAACATTAAACAGATAATTTTCATCTAGGGTTGCTAACCTGAAATGACACACTCTCATTATTTTCCTGACAGACCTTGGATATCATCAGCTCGATTGATTTCAGCTAAAACCACCAGATGGCTGCTATACTGAAATTATAGAATGAAGTTTCAATATCAAAACCCCATGTCTCGCCTCTGAATAAATCTCAGAAACCTTTGGATGATATACGATTTTAATGTTAAGAAATCGGTGTTGATTAGAAGTAATTAGAAGCCGACAATAAGCAAAAAGAGGCGGGAAATGACAGATGATACTAGAAACAATGATGGTGCTTATTATTGAAACTCGTCGATTGTTTATTTTGTTTGCAATATGAACAGTCTTCGAACTTTTTGGTGGCTATGTGTAGTCGGATAAAAGCAACAGCATGGCTTTATTGACCGATACAAAATATCCTTTGACAATTAACGCTGAAAGAGAATCATCTACCAAACTGCTATGGGTTTAATAAGGGCTTCAGTTTGAAATTCCAAAATCGTTACTGAACACTTAAAGATGACCTGATTGAATTGTAACTTTAACAACCAAAATAAACCCACCAATATTATGTAAAAAGTTTGGAAAACCCATCTGTTTCAACCCGCCATTACAAAAAAGAGGTATACTGAGAATGACACTAAACTGCATGGTGAGACTCTTGTTCTGGGGTGTGTGGAGTACCTCTTCATTGCTATTATTCCCAGGCCTACTCTAACCCAGAGTGGTAGTACCTGTTAGGGCCCATCTGAGGGTCAAATAGATTTGTTTGAAAATCATAGAACTTATGCATCTATGTTACCACGATAAAGCCGGACTTTCACGAGCGTTTTCGGGCCGATAACGGAAAGAATCGGAACATGCCGACAAAACGCCTAGACAATCAAATTTAAGCAAGCAGACGATAAAATAATTCAATCAATTTGTTGACAAAGCTACGAGAACAGTATTATTCAAGCAATTTTAAACAACATGAATTCATCGCAGCTAAGTGACAAACTACAAGCTGTGGAAAAGGTGATACAATTCTGCCAAGAAAAAAAAAACTTATTTGCAAAATTAAAGGTTGCCGGACATGCGAGCATCCTTGCCATTTAAAAAAAAATGAGAAAAAGCTATGCCAGGAGATGTCGAAATACCAAATGCAGGACGTGGACAGCATTGCTCGAAGGGACGTTTTTCTGGTCATTGCTCAAATATCAAAATTGATATATCTGTGGTCGCACGAGATGGCTACAGTTAAAAATATAAGACGAGAGTGTGGCATCAACTCAGCGCATACCCTGAAAGACTGGTCTTCATGCCTTTTGTCGACATATTCCGATTCTTTCCGTTATCGGCCCGGAAACACCCGTGAAAGTTCGGCTTTATCGCGATGACATAGATGCATAAGTACCAAAATCATTCATATTCGATAGGAATGTTTTATGTCATATAACTAGATTATTTATATTAAGAATAATTACTTGAAACTAATTTTTTTACTATTATTTAAAAAAAATTTTTTCGTTACTTGAAACCATATGACTGTGTCCAAATTATTAGTATTAAAAATAGTTACTTGAAGCTATAATTGTTTACTAAGGATTATTATTAGTTACTTTTTCGTTTGTTTCCTTGTTTAATGACATATCAACCTTCGTGGGTTATTTAATGCCAAAGACTCTCCATGGAAGAACAGAAATAGTACTATTTAAATAGTACTATTAAACCTATTAAATAGTACTATTACTATTTAAATAGTACTATTACTATTATTTCTGAAAAATATTAGTCCGAAAATGAACGTAATTGTACGATTCGAGATTAAATTCCATACAATGAACTTCCCACATACAACTGTGTGCAAATTATTGATATTAGATAGAAATACTTGATATCATATAACCATGTGCAGAAAACTTTTAAGAAACAACTACACAAAAAACGTAGATATAAATGTACAATGAACACAATTCTCTAACCAAAGTATAAAATACCCTGACATGTTAAAATCAGTCTTTCTTTTATGAACAGATGAACCTGACACGAAAGTTAGAATAATTAGATTGTAGGAAAAGTATTTGTTTTTTTTATAATCGCTATATAATGGAGTGTGTCAAAGAAGGCGGTAGTCACTTGATCCCGATAGAACAACAGACATATATTCGTCGCAAAAACTACTCCCGTTTATTTCCTGATATTACATTTACTTTCGAACCAGTCTCATAAAATGAGAAATGGGATGTGGCTTTTTCCCAGTCGACGGAGGAAAGGAGATAATTTTCATTTATAAGCTGTCGCCACCCTTAATATAGAAGTGGGGTTTACTTAAGACTGAAAATATTCGGCTTTCATCGAGTTTCGATCTCAGTTATTTTTTAAAAATCTAATTCTCTTAAATCTCACGTGTTCCCATATTTGCTTCAGCAGTGATGAATTTTGACCTGTCACCTGAGATATCCACCTTTTTAGAGTGCTGAGAGCAGTGTGGGCCATTATGTCACATTGTCTATGACTATTATTAATGTCATTACTTACACATAGGACATATAGGACAGCCACACGTGTCTGTGGTCATAATGATCTTTCTCTTGAGGAACTTAGTTCATCGTAAACTGCAGCTGATTTTTTCCGTGCTTTTATTTTCTAGAGTTTCCTTTTCACATTCAATTGTACCATTTTCTTGTGTCATTTCTTCAAAGAATATGCATTTGAGAATTTTCTCCTGTTTTTCTTCTAAATAATAGTATGAAGAATTGTGATTTATTCAAGTTTTTTTTTTAATCAGGTATCGAAGAAATAAAAAAAAAAATGTTCAGATAGATAAGGAAAACTAACTTAATTAAAATTTTATTGTAACCTCGGTTCATTTTTAGTATGACATGGCTGGATCATTACTTGTCAAGTCAGTTTCAGTATTTCCTGGTATTCGTTGGTGTGGGTGTAATATTCCATTTCTAATAACTTTTCAGTATTTTCTTAAAAATTTCATCTTGAAACGGAAAACAGTAAACACACACACACACACACACACACACACACACACACACACACACACACACACACACACACACACACACAAAAGACCCCCCCCAAAAAAAAACAATAACAACTCCGTCAGCTCCTCCTCCTCCTCCTCCTCCTCCTCCTCTTAACATGGTATCCAATGAAATTCAAAAATAAATTATTTGAAGGTGAATAGAAATTAAATTTGGTTACAGAGGGAATAAAATAAAGTTTGGGAAGCTCGGATGTAGACCATCTCGCGCTGTCTTCAACAACTTTGTCGAAAGGCAATTAAAATAGCCCACCATTACTTTAGACCCCAACCAACGAGTGTCCTGACATGACACTAAACCATCAGATGGTGAGGCTTCAGTCCTGGAGTTTTAGCGAATGTGGAGTAACCCATCATTGCTAGTACTCTCAGGTCCACTTTGAACCAGAGTGTTAATACCTGTTTAGGTCGTTTCTATGAGTCGAGTAGAACTGTTAAACTATTTAACTGTGTCCAAACAAATAACTGATGTTTAACTGAATTGTTAGAGTTACATAGCAATGCTTGAAATCATTTTAACTATGTGCAAATAAAGATGTTGGTGTTAGATAGCAGTACTTGAAGCAATTTTACTGTGTGCAAACAAATGATTAATATCAAATATTCGTGTTTGATAGGAATGCTTGAAACCATTTAACTGCATGGAAATAAAACTATTAGTATGAACAATATTTGAAACCATTTAACTGTATGCAAACAAATGATTAATATTAAATAGAATTATTAGTGTTTGAAATTATTAGTTTGAAACCATTTAACTGTGTGCAAACGAACGAGTAATGTTAAATAGAATTACTAGTGTTGAATAGCACTACTTGAAATCCTTTAATTGTTAACATTATTGGTATTACCTTGGGGTCATTTGAATGTGTGCAAATGAAACAGTAGAGTTGAATATAGTTATTAGAGTTAGATAGCAATACCTGAAACCATTTAACTGTCTGGAAACAATAACAATACTTAATTATGTGAAAAGAAATTAGTTCTAATTTTTAAAAAATGGAGTTTCCTACAAATTATTCACTTATAAATCATATGTATAACAATTTAATTGTGTGCAAACAAATGACTGTTAAATTACATTGTTAGTGTTAGATAGAAATACTTTAAACCATTTAAATGTGTGCAAAAGAATGTTTGGTATTAAATAGAATTTTTTGTGTTAGATCGGAATACTTGAAATAATTTAAGTTTATACAAACAATTGATTGAAATTTAATAGAATCATAAGTGTAAGATTGCAATACTTGAAATTATTTCACTGTGTGAAAACAAATTATCAATATTAAGTAGAATTATTAGTGTTAGATAGCAATACTAGAAACCATTTAACCGTGTGTAAAGAAATGAGTTTTGGCTCGTTTAAAAATGTTACCAACAAACTGTTTACAAAGCATATATATTTAATATATGTATGAGTAAGATTTAGTTTTAAGTAATCTACAAGGGTTGATATGCCATAAAAATCCAACCAACCAATTAATCACCATATTCATATTTACCCAGCTCCTCCGCTCGGGTAGGATATGACACAAGGTCAATTTTTAAGCGGAGTTTAAAAGGTTTGAATTCAGAGTTTTCCTTCTCCTAGACTAGTTGCCTCGCCAAAGCTGAAGGTCCCAGTCTGTCCTACAATTTACCCATAGAGGGAGAATAATTGAATTCATACCTTTCCTAAGGGTATTAGTGCTATGTGAAATGCAATTAGGCTGGTCCAGGATTTGAACTCGTGTCGCCGTATCCATTTCATACGACGATAACCATTACACCACGGGCTGCTCCTCCAATTAATCACCATATTTAGAATGTCGTATAAGTTTGTATTTAACCAACTCTTTTGCCACGGGCAGAGTGTGACTCCTGGTCAGTTTTTAGGGGAGTATAGGTAGTTTAAATAAAGAGTTTTCTTTCTCCTATATTGGTTGCCCTGAAAATTACCTATAACTGGGAATGGGGAGAAGAGATGGATTCATGCCTTTCTTAAGAGCTTCAGCTTTAAGTGAAACGCAACCTTATGCAGGATTTGAACTTGCTAATTTTATTTCCAACGAAAATAGCCATCACGCGATGAACGCATTACATACTTTCCAGAAAACATACAAATGTTCTCAAGAAGTCTTCCAACAAGATGTAAATTGGTTAAAACAAAGAAAAAAAAAACCCTTAAAGGGCAGCTGTAATCTCTCCCCTGGGTCAGACTGATTTAATTTTACTGGGCTATTTCTGCACCTGCTGATTGATAATCTTGATAAGAACTCTTTACTCCACCCTTATAGATTGAATTTCTAACTGAACACTTTATTTACTTTCATGGGATTTAGTTGGAGGCTGTTCCTACCGAACAACAGTTCTAATCCAGTCCTCAACTACCAAGTGCTGCCCTCCACAACCTTGTCAAAAGGCAACTGAAATAACATTTCCACACTCAACATTAATATTCAAAGAATTATTTTTTATTCATTTTATATGGCATTTCAACTGATACATTCTCTGGCCATCTTCAGTTGTAATATGCACCTCAATAGAGAGAAGACTTGTTTTGGTTGGTTGGTTGGTTGGTTGGTTATTAAGCATATCAACCTTTGTAGGTTATCTAACGCCAAATCCATTTTTATTGAAATAATCAGTTCTATTTCAAAGAATTCAGTTTAGCATGAGTACACAGTTTAATTGTAAAAAACATTTCTATATCAAACTATTCAGTTTACTCAAACAGTTCTAATTCAGCTAATTCAGTTTAGTGTAAGTACAGATTTTGTTTACACAGTAAAATGTCAAAACAATTCTATATATAGCAATTTACATTAGTGGAAGTACAGTTTCAAAGTCAAAAACAATTCCATTTCAAGCAATTCAGTTTAGCCTAAGCACACAGTTTAAATGTAAGAACGGTTTAATTGTCAAAAACATTTCTATTTCAAGCTATTCAGTTTAGTCAAGCAGTTCTAATTAAGCTAATTCAGTTTAGTATAAGTACAGATTTTGTTTACACACAGTTAAATGTCAAAATAGTTCTATATCAAACAATTCAGTTTAGTGTAAGTACAGTTTCAATGTCAAAAACAGTCTCATTTCAACTAATTCAGTTTAGCATAAGCACGCAGTTTAAATGTAAGTACGGTTTAATTGTCAAAAACATTTCTATTTCCAGCAATTCTGTTTTGTCCAACAATTCAGTTTAGCATAAGAGTGCCGTTAGTTTTATTCAACCCATAGTTAGGGCCCTATCAGATGCGACCACACCGGGCCAGAGTGGACCTGGGAGCAATGGTAATGAAGGGGTGCTCCGCATTCCCCAAAGTCCCAGCATTACTGGAATCTCACCATCAGATTGTTTAGTGTCATATGCAGGACACTCGTTGGGTGGAGGTGGGGGTCTTACCCCTCTGCAGAAGTACAGTCGGTGTATTACAGCCCCAGCTGACTGGGCAAAGACTTGTTTTGATTTCTTTCTTTGGAGTATAAAGCGAATACGGTAACAAACAGAATTTTTATATTTGGTTTGCTTTGATTTTATGGCATATTAACTATTGTAGGTTATTTAAAGCCAAATCCTTTTTCATACATATAAACAGTTCTATTTCACACAATTCAGTTTAGCATAGGTATGCAGTTTAAATGTCAAATAGTTTTATTTGACTCATAGATAGGACCCTAGCAGGTATAACCACTCCGGGCCAGAGTGGACCTGAGAGTAATGGCAATAAAGGGGAACCCTGTGTTCTCCAAAGCTCTTGCATTTCTGGAGCCTCATCTCCAGATTGTTTAGTGTCATATCAGGACATTCGTTGAGGGAGTCTTCTCTCTCTGCAGAGAAGCAGTCGGTGTATTCTGCAGCCCCAGCCGACTGGGCCAGACATTTTTTTTATAGAGTTGATATTTTAAATGAACTTTATTGTGTCTTGTTTTTGTAGATATCATACAGAGTTGAATTCTGTATTTGTCTGGCTTATTTCTTGGAGATTTTGATGTGTGCTGCTTCCTTTAGATCGACTATATTTGACTTTTTATATTTCCCCTTTGGTTATCTCCCTTATGTACGATGAGTTTGACTTTGAGAAGATGACCCATTTCACCTTACTGATTCTTTCTCTTACCAGGGAGATCGGTTTTTGTTGTTCACTTAACATTTTATCTGGTACATATTCTCTTGGTTTTTTTCATGTGTGATATGCAACTCCATGAGAGAAGAGAGTTTTGTTCTGGTTTCTTTATTTAGTGTTGGTTTCTTTGTTTAAGGGCATATCAACCTTCGTGAGTTATTTGATCCTAAAGTCATCCTTACAAAAGAACAGTTGCGATACTATTTAACCTAAAGCTGGGGAGATAAGGGGGTTCATACCTTTCCCAAGGGTATTAGTCCGAAAGTGAACATAAAACTGCAATTGGCATTCGAACTCACCTTCTTTAAGGCCGCAGTCCAGCCACTGCGCCACTGGTTTGGTTTGGTTTAGTTTAAGTTTGGTTTTATGGCATATCAACCATTGTACATTATCTAATGCTACATCCTTTTTATACATATATATTCAATATATATGATTTAGTTTGGCTTGGTTTGGTTTGGTTTTATGGTATATCAACCATTGTATATTCTTTTTGCCAAATCCATTTTCATACATATAAAAATTTCGATTTCAAATAATTCATTTTAGTATAAGTATATTTTTTTACACACAGTTAAAAGCAGTTCTTTTTCAAACAATTCAGTTTTGCATTAGTACACAGTTTAAATGTCAAAACAATTCTATTTCAAATAATTCAGTTTAGCATAAGTACAGGTTTTTCGTTTACACAGTTAAATGTCAAAACAGTTAATTTTAAAAAAATACAGTTTAGCGTAATTACACAGTTTAGTTCTATTTGACCCATAGATAGGAACCCATCAGGTGTTACCACTTCGGGCCAGAGTAGACCTGGGAGTGATAGTGATAAAGGCGTGCTGTGCATTCGCCAAAGCTCCTGCACGACTAGAATCTCACCATCAGATTGTTTAGTGTCATATCTTGGACACTCATTGGAGTGAGTCTTACTCCTCTGTACTGATGTAATCAGTGTATTCTGCAGCCCCAGTTGACTGGGCCAATTACGCCACAGGGACTTCTTTTTTACAATTTAATAATCCAATGGTTTGTTAAGAAAAGCAACTAAAAATGTAGTTAAGGGGTTCATAAAATTTTTCATTTTTTTTATTAGATTAAATTTGAACTAAGTTTTAAATAAATTTGAACAAAGTTTAAATTGAAATTTTAAACTTGTTTGTTTGTTTGGGTTTTATTGCATATCAATCTTTGTAGGTTATTTAACGCCAAATCCATTTTTATACATATAAACAGTTCTATTTCAAACAATTCAGTTTAGCGTAAGTACACAGTTTAATTGTCAAAAACATTTCTATATCAAGCTATTCAGTTTAGTCAAAGTTCTCTTTAAAACAATTCAGTTTAGTATAAGTATAGTTTTTTGTTTACACACATTTAAATGTCAAAACAGTTCTATTTCAAGCAATTCAGTTTAGCATAAGTACACAGTTTAGTTCTATTTGACTCATAGATAGGACCCTATCAGGTGCTACCCCTTCGGGCCAGAGTGGACCTGGGAGCGATGGCAATGAAGGGGTACTCTGCATTTACCAAAGCTCAAGTATTTCTGGAACCTCACCATCAAATTGTTTAGCGGCATATACAAGACACTCGTTACTCCTCTGCAGAGAAGCAGTCAGTGTATTCTACAGCCCCAGCCGACTGGGCAATTTAAACTTTAGATTTTGTTGTAAACGTTGTAGAAATTCGAGTGCGGCTTCAGAGTAATTTACGAAGCTATTTGCTTCAATGTGGCACAAGGCCGAATGAGTGGGACGCCCAGTGAGGCTCGAACTCACTCGTGTAGGTTTGCTAGTCAAGCTTGCTAACCATTTCTCCACTAAAGGTGCCCAAGTGCGGCCTTATAGTAATTTACAAAGCTCTTTGCTTCGATGTAGCACAAGGCTGAATGAATGGGGCACCCAATGAGACTCGAACTCACTCGTGTAGGCTTGCTAGTCTAGCTTGCTAACCGTTACACCACCAGAGGTGCCCAAGTGCGGCCTTATAGTAATTTTAGTAATTTACGAAGCTCTTTGCTTCGATGTGGCACAAGGCCGAATGAATGGGGCGCCCAATGAGACTCGAACTCACTTGTGTAGGTTTGCTAGTCTAGCTTGCTAACCGTTACACCACCAGAGGTGCCCAAGTGCGGCCTTATAGTAATTTTAGTAATTTACGAAGCTCTTTGCTTCGATGTGGCACAAGGCCGAATGAATGGGGCGCCCAATGAGACTCGAACTCACTTGTGTAGGTTTGCTAGTCTAGCTTGCTAACCGTTACACCACCAGAGGTGCCCAAGTGCGGCCTTATAGTAATTTACGAAGGTCTTTACTTCGATTTAGCACAAGGCCAAATGAATGGGGCACCCAATGAGACTCGAACTCACTCGTGTAGGTTTGCTAGTCTAACTTGCTAACCATTACACCACCAGAGGTGCCCAAGTGCGGCCTTATAAGTTGATAATAACATTCAATGTCATTTTTAAAGATAAAAAGGTTCCCATTCTTTGGGAAAGTGATTAAAAAAAACATTAGTTAAATTTGTCTTTCTTACTAACTGGTCTTGAGTTCAATACCGAAATCAGGCAGTGAAAAACTCCCTCACAAATCTTTATTTCATTTAATCAACAGAATTCGGAGGTGTGATTAGAGAAAGTGACAGTGAGTGATATTAATTGTAGTGTAATGTTATTTGGATGAATTTGGCCACTTATTTGTAGAACATATAAAAAAAAAAAAACAAATTAATTTGCCAATATTGGACAATGTTTTTAGACAAATTTCAGTCGCTAATTTAATGGTCTGTCATCTTTATTTTTATTTTTTCATCGAAATTGTCGAATATCGCTCGAAACCCAAAATAAACCAGCTCAGTCGGACGGGGCTGAAGAATGTACCGATTGCATCTCTGCAGAGAGGCAAGACCCACCCTCAATGAGTGTCTTGGATATTACACTAAAACACTCTAAAGATGAGGCTCCAATAATGCTGGAGCTTTGGGGAAAGCGGAGTATTCCTTCACTGCCATTCTCAGTTGAATTTTCCCTTTCTAAGCCATGTCTAGGTAATCTCGTGTGCAATCTCTCCATTTTGTCGTTTGAAATATTCATTCAGTTGTTTTTCTTCCTATTTTTGTTATTTTATTGTTTGTCCTTAGGTTGACATTGTTGTTACTGGTTGCTGTAATTAATCTTTCTTTGCTTTTTTTTGTGTGTATTCTCAAGTTCTTGAATCGTTATATGTACGCAGTTCTCAATACTGGTGAGTTCTCTTTCTTCCTTCTTTTCTTGACACATCTCTTTTTGTCATTTCTCGGATGTAAGGCCTTGTACATCATCATTAATTTCCTTGTCTTTGAACAATTTGTCAGAGTTCCTTCCTTGTCCATTTTAAGAAGGACCCAGAGTATTTAACTTGTAGGACCGCCTAAGTATTTATTCTCTTGTCAAAATTTCTGCTGCAGAGCTTGTTTTCGAAAACTTTTCACACTCTTCTTTTAGCCCGATGAATCTCAGACCTAGTCGAATAAATTCATTATTCAGAAAAAAAAAAAAAAAAAAAAAAAAAAGAATCGACCGAAATGAGTTTCAAAAGGATGAAAACAGTACATTAAAAAAGTGAAAATTAACGGAAATCAATTTTAAAAGAAGCAGTCAAAATCATATTATCTGATGAGAATGAAAGTGGAATATATATATAATGCAAAAGCTCTTCGAACGAATTGAGCACTCTGGTATCCGGTAAGGTATAAAATGTAAACAAACGAACGCTGCTGTTGCTACATAATACCTTATAATTCCCTAGCCGACGTGGTACGCTTGTTGGCCGAGCGGTGTGATACTAAGTCAAAAGTAAAGTTGGGCGGGTTTCGATCCCAGCTTCAAGCGTCCTACATGTCTAGCCACACTGAAGAGTTGTGATACAACGAAACAGTCTGTCTCTGGATGACAATATATATATATATATACTAAAAGAGGTGATGCATGGGGAGAATATATTATCTACAGAGATGGTGAGAGAATTATAATTTCGATTGTCCACAGTGTAAAAACGAAAATCAGCAAGCGAGGTCAATTACGGCCAAATTGATAACCGGGTGTCAGAGAAACGAAAATTCGGTGTTAACATTTTTTTAAAATTCAAATATAGAATATTTTTTATTAGCATGGCACATTTTCTTATGCCAAGTTCTATCTGTTATATAATTGCGGAATGATTTTTTTATATTATCATTTATCATTTTTTTGGAGGTTCCCGTGGTGTAATGGTTATCGTCGTAGGAAATGGACACGGCGACACGAGTTCAAATGCTGGAAGAGATTGATTGCATTTCATATAGCACTAATACCCTTGGGAAAGGTATGAATCCAATTATTCTCCCTCCAGTTATGGGTAAATAGTAGGGCAGACTAGGTTCTTCAGCCTTGGTGAGGCAACTAGTCTAGGAGAAGAAAAACTCTGAATTCAAACCTTTTAAACTCCGCTTAAAAATTGACATTGTGTCACATCCTGCCCAAGCGGAGGGGTTGGTAAATATGATATCATTTTTCGTTGGTTATATCTTATCATTCGGTTTAGTTAGGCTTAGAACTGTTCGGCTTAGTGCATGGTAGGTACACACATTGAGCGCGGGTGTTCACGCTCGCGCGGGGAGGATGTGACAATCACAGATGTCATAATAAAAACCCTGGATAGGAAATAAGATTGGAGATGTGAATAACGTCATTCCCGGAAGCGATGGGCTGAGGATTTTGGGTGATTTTTGAAAAAAAAACCCCAGTTAGTTGAGATTTGAACCTAGACGAAGCGAGTTGATTTTTGGACCTGGGCGAGGCCAGTCCAGTTATGGACTACGGGATGCCCGCGCGTTGTTGGGTCAGATGGAACAGTCAGCATAGTAGAAATTGTGTCTCTCTCTCCTTGTGTTGAAAATCTAAAAGTCAAGAAGGTAATAAAAGTTTCGTACCTGGACTACCGAGAGTCGTCAATGTTTCGAGTGTTTTTTGGGATTCCTATGCATATGAACAATTTCACGTATTCGTATATCTGGATATGTTACATCTCTATGCCTCTGACTGTATATTCTCACTGCCTGTATTAGTTTCCAATTCTTTTTTGTTGATGGCAAACAGTTTGATGTCGTCCATGTACATTAGGTGATTGATCTTTTCCTATGATTTACTAAGTTTGTATCCACCAGTGCATTTCCTGAGAATGTGATTGATTGACATCATCGCTATAACGAATAGTAATGATAATAGTGCATCTCCCTGGAATATACCTCTCAGGAATTTTTACCTAAGCTAAGCTTTTTCCTCCGGCTGTCAACTCGACTCTCCAGGTTTCTATGATTTTCTTGATAAACTTTTTGATTTCGTCGGATATCTTGTATATTTTGAGACAGTTCAGTTGAATTCATTACTTATTATCATAGTTTGGTTGGTTTCATTCTGTATTATCATAGTTCAGTGAAATTCATTACTTATTATCATAGTTCAGTAGAATTCATTACTTATCATAGTTCAGTTAAATTCATTACTTATCATAGTTCCGTGAAATTCATTACTTATTATCATAGTTCAGTAGAATCCATTACTTATTATCATAGTTCCGTGAAATTCATTACTTATTATCATAGTTCAGTAGAATCCATTACTTATTATCATAGTTCCGTGAAATTCATTACTTATTATCATAGTTCAGTAGAATTCATTACTTATTATCATAGTTCCGTGAAATTCATTACTTATTATCATAGTTCAGTAGAATTCATTACTTATTATCATAGTTCAGTGAAATTCATTACTTATTATCATAGTTCAGTAGAATTCATTACTTATTATCATAGTTCAGTGAAATTCATTACTTATCATAGTTCAGTAGAATTCATTACTTATTATCATAGTTCAGTAGAATTCATTACTTATTATCATAGTTCAGTGAAATTCATTACTTATTATCATAGTTCAGTAGAATTCATTACTTATTATCATAGTTCAGTAGAATTCATTACTTATTATCATAGTTCAGTAGAATTCATTACTTATTATCATAGTTCAGTGAAATTCATTACTTATTATCATAGTTCAGTAGAATTCATTACTTATTATCATAGTTCAGTGAAATTCATTACTTATCATAGTTCCGTGAAATTCATTACTTATTATCATAGTTCAGTAGAATTCATTACTTATTATCATAGTTCAGTGAAATTCATTACTTATTATCATAGTTCAGTAGAATTCATTACTTATTATCATAGTTCAGTGAAATTCATTACTTATCATAGTTCCGTGAAATTCATTACTTATTATCATAGTTCAGTAGAATTCATTACTTATTATCATAGTTCAGTGAAATTCATTACTTATTATCATAGTTCAGTAGAATTCATTACTTATTATCATAGTTCAGTGAAATTCATTACTTATCATAGTTCCGTGAAATTCATTACTTATTATCATAGTTCAGTAGAATCCATTACTTATTATCATAGTTCCGTGAAATTCATTACTTATTATCATAGTTCAGTAGAATTCATTACTTATTATCATAGTTCCGTGAAATTCATTACTTATTATCATAGTTCAGTAGAATTCATTACTTATTATCATAGTTCAGTGAAATTCATTACTTATTATCATAGTTCAGTGAAATTCATTAATTATTATCATAGTTCAGTAGAATTCATTACTTATTATCATAGTTCAGTAGAATTCATTACTTATTATCATAGTTCAGTAGAATTCATTACTTATTATCATAGTTCAGTGAAATTCATTACTTATTATCATAGTTCAGTAGAATTCATTACTTATTATCATAGTTCAGTGAAATTCATTACTTATCATAGTTCCGTGAAATTCATTACTTATTATCATAGTTCAGTAGAATTCATTACTTATTATCATAGTTCAGTGAAATTCATTACTTATTATCATAGTTCAGTAGAATTCATTACTTATTATCATAGTTCAGTGAAATTCATTACTTATCATAGTTCCGTGAAATTCATTACTTATTATCATAGTTCAGTAGAATTCATTACTTATTATCATAGTTCAGTGAAATTCATTACTTATTATCATAGTTCAGTAGAATTCATTACTTATTATCATAGTTCAGTGAAATTCATTACTTATCATAGTTCCGTGAAATTCATTACTTATTATCATAGTTCAGTAGAATCCATTACTTATTATCATAGTTCCGTGAAATTCATTACTTATTATCATAGTTCAGTAGAATTCATTACTTATTATCATAGTTCCGTGAAATTCATTACTTATTATCATAGTTCAGTAGAATTCATTACTTATTATCATAGTTCAGTGAAATTCATTACTTATTATCATAGTTCAGTGAAATTCATTAATTATTATCATAGTTCAGTAGAATTCATTACTTATCATAGTTCAGTGAAATTCATTACTTATCGTAGTTTAGTTGGATTCACTACTTTTTATCATAGTTCAGTTGAACTCATTATTTATTAGTATAGTTTAGTTGGATTCATTACTTATCATTCTTCATTTGAATTCATAACTTATCATAATTCTTAAATGACAACAAGAACATCAAAATAGATCACATTCTGTCCTTCTTGAGAGAGACAGAGTTGTACCAAAAAATATGACAACTTAAAACTGGTTAATCTAGTGCAAATAAATGAAATCCAGCTAATAAAAACTTCTACCAACCTTAATATTCGTTTTGAAATCCTTGGTTGAATATCTATGTATATATAGACAGAATTTGGCGTTGAATGACCTGCAAAGGTTGATATGCCATAAAACCCAAACAACCAACCAACTAACTTAAATGACAATAATTCCGTATATCGTAAGCCTTTTTGCAGTTAATTAACGCTATAACTAGACTTTTCTGTATCGTTTTGGTCTCGTTGAGAATGTGTAGATTGATATGTAGTAGTTCATCTGTCCCTCTTGCTCTCTTGCAGCATCCTTTCAGTTCCTAGAGAATTATTATTATTATTAGTAGTAGCAGAAGCAGCAGCGACTACGAGACGCATCGCCTTTTGTGCATGTTTTATTAACTGTTTTTAAGGATATTTTTATTTCATTGACTTCAGCTAATCTTTAAATTCCTATCAGTGGATGCTGTGATGTGTCTGTTTTATTGTATACAGAGATGGCTTCCCCCCGCCTCCCGTAAACCTATCGCATCAATCTCACAACTAACACTCGTATATACACGTATATGTAAATGCATGTATAATTCGATAAAAATAGAGGAAGGATGAAGAAAAATAAAGTCACACCTCATCAAGGGAACGTTTCACACTGATATGTTCCTTCAAATATTTTAACAATTATTTTAAAGCGGCAAGGTTTGTGTTTTGAACTGCGAATTTACTTATTTTATTTAGAAACGACAGTCTTATAGGACTTTACACTCCTATAAATTATTTTGGGCGGTATGCCACTTGTTCCCACAAAGATGGCGGACGCTCACATATTCAGTCTCGGGAAACCATTGGCCAGGAGAACCACGTGACATGTTTAAAACTAGGTCCGCGCGTAAATTCAAGTCCTGCATTTTTGAGCCACCTACAAGACGCGTATTTTCTATAAATACGTCTTCTTCAAACACCCTTGTTCTCTTTTAACAAATTTCTTCGCAGCAGCAACACATTCCCTTCACCGTGAATCGACAGGAGAGAAAAGCAACACCATGCATGGGCCTCGCAGACATTCATATACAATGACTATGAGACGCTTTCCCGTCTCTGAGAAACTGCCCGTTTCTAACCATAAAAAAGGACATTTTAAACTTGTAATTCTTTTTGTAGCTTAGTTGTGTCACACACACACACACACACACACACACACACACACACACACACACACACGAGCTCACACATATACACACACTATTATTTTGTTAATAGAGTTAGTAATTTCTTTTAGGTATCAATGTATGTTTTGTTATAGTATATAAGTTTGTTTTTGTTCGTCGCCTTGTTTAAATGTTCATTTTGTCCGCGCCGTTTTACAACTTTTATTTGTTTCATATCTTCACTCATTTATTTCACTGGCTTCTTTCATTTACTACTTTTTCCATGTGCCTACATTAAACTTGTGGGGAAGCATAAACATTATTCAATAGACACAAACTCAACGTTAAATTGTTGGGGAACTTAAATACTAAATACAAGCCCATTCCCCTGTCTAACATTTTTATTCCAATTTTTTAAAGAGAGTAGGTTTCCATGAATTTCTAAGTTTGAGTATCTTAGATCCACGGTAGCCAGTCTGTCACATTCTTTGGATCAGTTTTTATACGAACGGGTTTAGATAAACCGTATTCATATAAATTCTTATTAATATGAATATATTAAGCGTTTTCTAATTATTTATTGATTTAATGTAAAAAGATGAACTTCACTTCTCTTAATGAAACTTTTGGGAGTGTTAATTTTTAAAAGATTTTTATATTATATATAAAACTCTTTATACACATAGAACTATACCTGGCCCAAATATATTAGTTTGGTCTAGTTTGGTTTTATGGCACATCAACCATTGTTATTTAATGTCAAATGCTGTTTTTACATATATATTAAATATATATGATTTGTAAAATCATTTTCTGGATACATTTTTAAACGAAACCGAGCTCATTCTTTTGTACACCGTAAAATGATTTCAAGTGTTTTTTTTTATCTAACACGAATATTTCTACCAACTATTCATTCATTTTTTTTTTTTTGCTCACAGTTAAATAGTTTCAAGCATTGCTATGTAACAGTAAGAATGTCAAAGCAATGATTTGTTTGCACACTGTTAAATGGATATACATATATGATTTATTTGTAATTCATTTGCACACAGTTAAATAGTTCCAAGTATTGTTATGTATCACTAACAATTCAATTAAATATCACTCAGTTGTTTACACACAGTTAAATGTCAAACAGTTCTATTCCTAACAATTCAATTTAGCATAAGATCACAGTTTTTTTGTTTACACGCAGTTAAATGATCAAACAGTTATATTTCAAACAATTTGATTTAGCATTAGTCATTTCTTTGCAATCAGTTTAAAAATAAAACAATTCTGTTTAACCCGCAGATCGGACCCTATTAGGTGCTACCACTCCGGGCCAGAGTGAACCTGCGAGCAATGGTAGTGAATGGGTACTCCGTATTCCCCCAAGCTCCAGCGATATTGGAGCTTCACCATCAGATTATTTAGTGTAATATCCACGTCACTCATCGAGGAGTGGGTGTAACTATTCTGCAGGGATGCAGCTGATGTATTCTACAGCTTCAGCCGACTGGATTGACCAAAATATAGAAAATATTTGCAGACATTGGCCTAATGAGTAGAGTGTTCACCAATGGTCCGGGAGACCGGGGTTCAATTCCAGTTTGAGTCATACCAAAGACTCAAAAAATGGTACTTGATGCCGCCTTGCTTAACACTCAGTATTATAAGGTAAGGATCAAGGGTAAAGCGGAGCAATCCTGGGAATGGAGTAGCGCCCTCCCCTACACCTTGGTGTAGTAGCTATTGAAAAGGGAGCCTTCGGGTCACTGTCGACTAAAGGTCGCCAACTTTACTTAGAATTTAGAATTAAAGAGCGGGATTACTATGTTTTTATGCCTGCAAACAAATCGGACTCAAAATCAAACTTGATTCAATATAAAAAGGTAAGTGTTACTTCTTTTAATGAAATTTTTGTGTGGGGGAAGATCGACAAAATAAAAAGAAAAGTTAAGAAAAAAGGAATATAGTCAAATATGGATGATTTATACATGCCTATGATATAACACTAAATAAAGAAGCGATTGAAACATCTAAGGACCAATGGAATACTTGCCGTCATTTGACATGAAAGACTCAAAGGAATGTATTCTTAGAAAAATAATAAAAAAAACTTACAAGGGAGTTTATTCTACATTTCAGCAATTCTTGGGAAGAAACTATTTAAGTTTGACTCATATCGAAAACGAAGAATATCAAGAAAGCAAGGAATTTCTCAAGACTTAGCGAACTTCATTTTTTTATGGCCGAGCAAGAATATAATAAACTACTTGGTTCATTGTTGGACTCCGTAGGTCAGTATTAAACTGACTTGGTGAAAAAGAAATTGCGCCAATCCACAATATTTCTCGATATCTTTACCCGCGTGTATTTACCCAACCCCTCTGCTACGAGCAAGATGTGATACAAGGTCAAATTTTAAAGCGTGATATAAGAGGTTTGAATTCAGAGTTTTCCTTCTCCTATACAGTTTGCTGAAGCGTTAAAGAGCCTAGTCTAACCAATTATTTAGTTATAACTGGAGGGAGAGTATTTGGATTTATTCCTTTCCAAGAGTATTAGCGAGATGTCAAAAGCAAACAACTTCATCCAGGATTAGAACTCGGATCACCGACAACCATTACGTCGAAAGTACCAGTATAAATCTAATGGAAAATTCTACTTCAGTAGAATTCATTACTTATTAGCATAGTTCAGTTGAATTTATTACTTATTATCATAGTTCAGTTGAATTTATTACTTATTATCATAGTTCAGTTGAATTTATAACTTATTATTATAGTTCAGTTAACTTCATTATTTATTATAATATGTATTTAATAAATATGCATAAACAAGATTTGGCATGAAATAACCCAAAAGAGGTTAATATGCCATAAAACCCAACCAAGCAACCAACTTATCCTTGTTCAGTTAGTTTCTGTACCTATTATCATAGTTCAGTTGATTTCTGTACTTATAATAGTTCATTTGAATTTATTTCTTATTATCACATATCAGTAGTAATCATTATTTATTAGTATAGTTCACTTGGATTCACTATTTATTATCATAGTTCACTTAGGTTCATTACTTTTTATCATAGTTCAGTTGAGTTCATTCTTTCTAATCATAGTTCAGTTGGGTTCATTATTTATTTGTATAGTTTCGTTGGATTCATTACTTATCATACCCCATTTGAATTGATTATTTATTATCATAATTCTTAAATGATAATATTATTATAAATAATTTAATAATTCAAATGGAAATTATTATAATTCAATGGTATAAACAGTTTCGAATCTGTTAAATTTTATTTTAGAAGTTATGATATTAATAGTTAATAATAATTAAGAATAGTAAAAAACTTGAAAAAATCCCGTTGACATTTTGGGGGGTTATGTGATGCATCTAATTTAATTAGTTAAACTCAGCTTAAATAACTGACCTTGTGTCACTTCTTGCTTGCCATATATATATATATATATATATATATATATATATATATATATATATATATATATTACAAGAGAGATAATTATGTTAGCTTGAATGCCTATTTATCCCCGAAGAAGATTCCTTGTGAGAGGAAAGTGTTATTTCTGAGTGTAAATCAAAGTGTGTCCGTGTTCATTGAGACCATTATGTAAATAAGCATTTACGCTTCTTATTAAATTTTTATCTCGTCATTTTAATTTTTTAAACATATTATTAGTTAAGATCTAAATTCCTAACCATTAAAATGTCTTAGGCTAAAAGGACTTCAAAGTATGCAATTATGAAAAATTAGATAAGTTAATGACTGTAAACACAAACACTCGACTTGAAAGATTCAACTGACGTTTTGGTCGTAATATGATGCATTTAATCTAATTTTTAATCAATGTTAATTATCTTTAATTCTGACTGCAAAATCATAACACTTGCTTAACCCTGCATACTTTTCAGATGTTACTTGTTAAGAACCATTACAGAAGTCATCAATGTTGGGCTTTTAGAGTTGTTGAAGTTGTTTGCCATTTTTGTTAGAATAGGGAATTCAATATGGCGAAGGTGAAAATAGTGTAAAGATCAGGGATTATCTGTATAAGAGCAATTTATCAGAAGACGATACAAAGGTAAAATGTATGGAGACAGAAACTGTATTTACCGAAAATGAAATGAAACGTTTATTGAGATGCTTGGAGCTAAGGATGATATTTGGTCGGTGTCTCTCTAACTGAGGAATAATATTAGCATTAGTATATCCGTGATATACTAACACTGAACACAACGGAAGTAAAGACAATATAAGCGCATTTTTGTATATACCAAAAGTATTAAAAAACAAACACACAAACATGGTTCAGTTACAAGAAATATCCATGCATTATTCCATGAACAAGCAGTATGTAGAAGGGGTACAAAAATGGAAAAAAAAAGCTTACTTTATGAAAAAAAGTAAAATAGTCACGTGGCTTTACTATTTCTTGGCAGGGTCTGAGACAGCATAGCATCCTTACTGTTCAAAGAAAAGCGGCCAAAGAGGTCAAGAATTGGCTTTTGCGACTAATCATGTGATACCCCACGAGACCTCCAACGAACATACCAATTCTCTTACGGAGATAATATATTGTCTCCGTACACGTTAATTTTCTTTAAAATAGTCCCCTTTAGCATTCCCTTATTACAGTAACATTTTCATTGGACGAAACACTATCTTTTTTTTATACAAAAGGAATCTGTTCTGTCATATTTCTTTTATTGCCTTTCACTTGCTAAAAACTCTCTCCACTGAGATGAACATTCACTTTTGTTCGGTTCGGTTTCTTTGTTTAATGGCATATTAACCTTTGTAGGTTATTTAATGCCAAAGCCATTGTCCTAGAAGAACAGTAGTAGTACTATTTTACCTATAGCTGGGAGGATAAGGGGGTTCATACCTTTCCCAAGGGTATTTGCCCGAAAGTGAACGTAATAGCGCGACTGGAGTACGAACTCGCATACTACGATTCCTCACTCCATCGCTTTAACCATTACACCACGAGGACATCCCACACTTTTGTAAAAAGTTGGATTGAATCAAGTATGATAAGTATTGAGGGTGCTGTATTGCATTTGCACAATTTTTTGCTGTGCTAAAACTATTCCGTTCGGAAATTATGCAGACGGGTTACACACACATATATATATATAAATATACTAAGAACGTATCTACTACAACTCTTTACGGACATAGAATTTAGCCTTGAAGACCTGTCGGAAGCGATGAAAGCGATAAATGGCGACAGAGAGAGAGAGAGAGAGAGAGAGAGAGAGAGAGAGAGAGAGAGAGAGAGAGAGTCAGGGAAATTAGTGCTAGCAACGTGACATGATGATGAGGATTGGTATATAAAAGTAAGTATGTAATATTGGCGACCATTGTCGAGGGTGACCTGAAGGCTCCCTTTTCAATATCTACTACAGCAGGGTGTAGGGGAGGGCACTACACCACTCCCTGACCATTGGCGAACACTCTACACATTAGGATACACACACACACACACACACACACACATATATATATATCCTAATGAGTAGATACCAATACTTCGGGATATTTCAGGATATATATATATATATATATATATATATATATATATATATATCCTAATGAGTAGAGTGTTAGCCAATGGTCCGGAAGACCTGGGTTCAAATCCTGGTCGACTCATACCAAAGACTCAAAAAATGGTATATATATATATATATATATATATATATAGTCTGATTATCGCACTGGCGAGAAACTGAGAGTCAGTAAGTGGTGATGACCCTCTGTCTCCGTTATCTTCACGTATCCATATATTCATGATATAAATAATATAGTTTACTATATTTCTAAATAAGAGGTGTCCTCGTGGCGTAGTGGTTAAAGCGTTGGACTACGGAATCTTAAAAAGCGAATTCGCACTCCAGTCGCGCTATTACGTTCACTTTCGGACAAATACTCTTGGGAAAGGTATGAACTCCTTTTCCTCCCTGTTACTGTTCTTCTAGAAAAATGAATGTGGCATTAAATAACCTCCCCAAAAGGTTGATATGCCATTAAACAAACAAATATATTCATTTATAAATAAAGAATGCTCAATATCATTTATAGCGCGAATATATTTTCAGAGTTAGGATCGTGTTAGTTTCTTGTCTATGCGTTTTATATATATATATATATATATATATATATATATATATATATATATACAATATTGGTACTGGCAAGTGGAGAAGACATCTTTACTGTATTTCATAAGCTGGTCAGGTCTTCTTTAAAATTGTAGATTTTAGATTTAAAAAAGATTAAAGCTTCATCACCGATACTTTTTGATCACTCCTCGTAATAATTGCCCCCTCTCCCCCATAATCATGTGTGTATGATTTGTATTTAATTGTGGGGCAGAATCAGAACAATTGATAACTGTAACGCCTTAAGGATTATTTTCTTAAGCGGCTGAAAAATTAGTTATAGTTAAGTTTGCCCTTATGTCTTGTTAATTGCTTTTAATTGCATATCTAATGCCAAAGCCATCGATGTAGAAGAAAAGCAATGATACTATTTAATCAATCGCTGGGGGATAAGGAGGTTCATGCCTTTCCTAAGGGTATCAATCCGAAGGTGAATGCAATAGCATGCCCCGGAGTTCGAACTCGCTTATTACGATCTCACAGTCCAGCATATTATCCTCTATGCCACAGAGACTCCTCTGATACAAATGCTTCTAATATAAATACGTACAAACTTTTCACTTTCCTGTCCCACACCTCGACATGAATGAAATCAAACTGGGTGGTCTCCGTCAGATCATATCTTATGATAGTATCTCTGGTTTAAAATAGACGCCAAGATTCTATTTTTGTGGGCACGTCGTGTAGCGTAATGGTTAGCGAGCAAGGCTAGCATACATACTATTCCTAGTGAGTTTGATTCTCTCTGGGTGCACCATAATACAGGCCAAACATAGCTAAACTTTGTAAATTGAAAAAAAAAACTTGTATTGAACTCACGCTGAAAGCACCGGTTCCCGCTAGTTTATCAAAGTTAAGCAGAAGTGAGCTTGCTAAGTTGTTTGATGTGCTCGTGAGGCAGTGTATTCTACTACTGTTCTTATACAAGGATGGCTTTGGCATTTAATAACCCACAAAAGTTGATATGCCATTAAACAAAGAAACCAAACCCATAGCTCGAGTGCGGGAGAGAAGAGATGACCTCATGCATTTCCAAATAGCATTAACGTGAAGTGAAACGTAAACGGCCTCGTTCAGGATTTAAACTTTATTGGAATAGACTTCCGTTTCAATGCCGATAACCGTTACACAACGTTCTCATCCATAAGATACATATATGGTTCGAATATTGAAAAAAAAAAAAAGGTGGAAATTCAAATGCCCCGTTTTTAAAACGAGACAGGACCTTCTCGTTTGTAAGATTTAGACGGTTTTAACTTCTTACCCGTATATTCTTGGACTTGTAAAATCCTGCACGATTTTCACGCACGAGGGCACTATCTGTATATCTATTTGCCATCGTTTTTGCAACTGGGCTTGGTTAGTGCAGGGAGAGAGACTTAACTTTACCAGACGTTCACTCATACCAGCTGCCCTGGTTGTACTCGCAAAAAAACAAAAACAAAACACCCCCACCAAAAAAAAAAAAACCCAAAACAAAAACAAAAAACAAACAACAAAAAACGAAAACAAAAACAAAAAAACGTAATCCAAAGAAAGATAAAGGATATCGCTGATAGGCTGCTTCATTCGCTCTGCACACGTGAGTCAAGTAAGGGTGGAAGCGTCTATTTTGTTAGTGGGGGACTGTGTATTCCCTAGCACATTACACTATCCTCCTCATGTTCTACAGCTGATAGGAGAGTAAGGAATGATGTTGAGGGAATGCTAAGAGACGAAGAATGGTCGACACACACACACACACATACACACACACACACACACACACACACACACACACACACACACACACACACACACACACATATATATATATATATGTATAAGTAAACATACACTCACACAAACACATACAAACATATATATATACATACACATACACGTACACACACACACACACATATATATATATATGTAAGTAAACATACACTCGCACAAACACACACAAACGTATACACACACACACGCACACACACACACACACACACACACACACATATATATATATATTTAAGTAAACATGCACTCGCACAAACACACGCAAACATATATATACATATACATACACGTACACACACACACATACATACACGCACACACACATACACACACACGCGCACACACACACACACACATATATATATATAAGTAAACATGCACACACACACACACACACACACACATATATATATATATATATATAAATATATATATATATATATAAATATATATATATAAATATATAAATATATATATATATATATATATATATATATATATATATATATATATATATATATAGAATGTGTATTTAGGCAGCAGATTCTCTTGTAGGCATATCTTATTCAGCTTTTCTTGCGTACAGAATGAGATGATGCAATTGTGGTTGTCGGTAGTTTAAAATCTCTGTTGTCGTAGTCCGAGTATGGGTACTTACGACCATCTTTGGTCCTTGATGACTACACCCACTCAAAAAATCCTTGAGCATAGAACAGATACAGCTCTTCACAACACAGGAGTACCCAATACGCAAAAAATAATACGATTATAGAATAAAATTTATCGCAAAAGTTGAATATTTCTTACAGAGTATGAAGTAGAAAGATTTATCCTTTATCAAAAAAAAAAAAAAAAAAAAAAAAAGAAAGGAAAAAAAAAGAGAAGGAAAAGAGACTGGAGAAAGTTTTGGATTTGCTTCCAGAAAATGTTTACAATTAATCAAAGAACTAATCGGTTAAAAAAAAGGACATAGTGAACGTAATAAAAAACGTAAAATTTAGAAAGTTTAATCATGAATTCCAGAAGAAATAAGATAAAAATGAAAGAAGAATTGAAAGTTTACCAATAATTTTTTTAAATGATCGACAAATCGAATAATATTTATAAAGCAGAGCCTGAAAATACAAAAAAAAAAAGAGTTCTTTTTTGCAAAAAAGCACCAGCGGATATAAAAAAAACGTAATATATATCGAAGCTAAAGAGATAGCTACAAAAGGTTTCAATGATTTTCTAATGAGTAGAGTGTTTGCCAATGGTCCAAGAAACCGGGTTCAATCCCAGGTTGTGTCATACCAAAGACTCAAAAAATGACACTTGATGCCGCCTTGCTTAACACTCACCATTATAAGGTAAGGATCAAGGGTAAAGTGGAGCAATCCAGGGAAAGGAGTAACGCCCTCCCCTACATATCGGTGTAGTAGCTATTGAAAAGGGTGTCTTCGGGTCAGCCTCGACTTAGGTTGACTAATAAATATATATATATATATATATATATATATATATATATATATATATAGAGAGAGAGAGAGAGAGAGAGAGAGTCAGCATCACTTTATATTCCGTGGGCACCTTGTATGAAAAAATGGATAGCATGCTTGGCAGGTTTGGCTTGATTTCTTTGTTTAATGTCATATAAACCCTTCATGAATTATTTAAAGCCAAAATCATCCTTGTAGGAGGAGAGTAATGATACTCTTTAACCCATAGCAGAGAGGTTAAGGAAGTTCATACATTTCGCAGGGGTATTAGTCAGAGAGTGAACGTAATAACTTGATTGGAGTTCGAACTCTCTCACTACGATAACACAGTCCAACACGTTAGCCATTACACCTCAAGGCTTGTCGACCATCAATAGTGAGTTCAGTTCTCACAGGGTGTCCCATACTTCTGACCTTGAACTAAATTAGCAAAACTGAGTTAATAAGGATAGCCCCTCACATCATATGAATCGATTTTTCTGCACACCATTTCACATCAGTACTTGTAAAAATATTTATATGAATATATTAAAACATAATGATTGGCAAAGCATTATGAATTACGAAGATTAATGATAATACTAATCGAAATTAATAATAATAAGGATTTTCAAAGAAACTAGAATTGAGAAGATTAAGGATAATACTAATCGAAATTAATAATAATAAGGATTTTCAAAGAAACTAGAATTGAGAAGATTAAGGATAATACTAATCGAAATTAATAATAATAAGGATTTTCAAAGAAACTAGAATTGAGAAGATTAAGGATAATACTAATCGAAATTAATAATAATAAGGATTTTCAAAGAAACTAGAATTGAGAAGATTAAGGATAATACTAATCGATATTATTAATAATAAGGATTGTCAGAGAAACTATAATTGAGAGGATTAAGGATAATACTAATCGAAATTAATAATAATAAGGATTTTCAAAGAAACTAGAATTGAGAAGATTAAGGATAATACTAATCGATATTATTAATAATAAGGATTGTCAGAGAAACTATAATTGAGAGGATTAAGGATAATACTAATCGAAATTAATAATAATAAGGATTGTCAAAGAAACTAGAATTGAGAAGATTAAGGATAATACTAATCGAAATTATTAATAATAAGGATTGTCAGAGAAACTAGAATTGAGAAGATTAAGGATAATACTAATCGAAATTAATAATAATAAGGATTGTCAGAGAAACTAGAATTGAGAAGATTAAGGATAATACTAATCGAAATTAATAATAATAAGGATTGTCAAAGAAACTAGAATTGAGAAGATTAAGGATAATACTAATCGAAATTATTAATAATAAGGATTGTCAGAGAAACTAGAATTGAGAAGATTAAGGATAATACTAATCGAAATTAATAATAATAAGGATTGTCAAAGAAACTAGAATTGAGAAGATTAAGGATAATACTAATCGAAATTATTAATGATAAGGATTGTCAAAGAAACTAGAATTGAGAAGATTAAGGATAATACTAATCGAAATTATTAATGATAAGGATTGTCAAAGAAACTAGAATTGAGAAGATTAAGGATAATACTAATCGAAATTATTAATGATAAGGATTGTCAGAGAAACTAGAATTGAGAAGATTAAGGATAATACTAATCGAAATTATTAATGATAAGGATTGTCAAAGAAACTCGAATTGAGAAGATTAAGGATAATACTAATCGAAATTATTAATGATAAGGATTGTCAGAGAAACTAGAATTGAGAAGATTAAGGATAATACTAATCGAAATTATTAATGATAAGGATTGTCAAAGAAACTCGAATTGAGAAGATTAAGGATAATACTAATCGAAATTATTAATGATAAGGATTGTCAGAGAAACTAGAATTGAGAAGATTAAGGATAATACTAATCGAAATTATTAATGATAAGGATTGTCAAAGAAACTCGAATTGAGAAGATTAAGGATAATACTAATCGAAATTATTAATGATAAGGATTGTCAGAGAAACTAGAATTGAGAAGATTAAGGATAATACTAATCGAAATTATTAATGATAAGGATTGTCAAAGAAACTCGAATTGAGAAGATTAAGGATAATACTAATCGAAATTATTAATGATAAGGATTGTCAAAGAAACTCGAATTTAGAAGATTAAGGATAATACTAATCGAAATTATTAATGATAAGGATTGTCAGAGAAACTAGAATTGAGAAGATTAAGGATAATACTAATCGAAATTAATAATAATAAGGATTGTCAAAGAAACTAGAATTGAGAAGATTAAGGATAATACTAATCGAAATTATTAATGATAAGGATTGTCAGAGAAACTAGAATTGAGAAGATTAAGGATAATACTAATCGAAATTATTAATGATAAGGATTGTCAAAGAAACTCGAATTGAGAAGATTAAGGATAATACTAATCGAAATTATTAATGATAAGGATTGTCAGAGAAACTAGAATTGAGAAGATTAAGGATAATACTAATCGAAATTATTAATGATAAGGATTGTCAAAGAAACTCGAATTGAGAAGATTAAGGATAATACTAATCGAAATTATTAATGATAAGGATTGTCAGAGAAACTAGAATTGAGAAGATTAAGGATAATACTAATCGAAATTATTAATGATAAGGATTGTCAAAGAAACTCGAATTGAGAAGATTAAGGATAATACTAATCGAAATTACTAATGATAAGGATTGTCAGAGAAACTAGAATTGAGAAGATTAAGGATAATACTAATCGAAATTATTAATGATAAGGATTGTCAAAGAAACTCGAATTGAGAAGATTAAGGATAATACTAATCGAAATTATTAATGATAAGGATTGTCAGAGAAACTAGAATTGAGAAGATTAAGGATAATACTAATCAAAATTATTAATAATAAGGATTGTCAAAGAAACTAGAATTGAGAAGATTAAGGATAATACTAATCGAAATTACTAATAATAAGGATTGTCAAAGAAACTAGAATTGAGAAGATTAAGGATAATACTAATCGAAATTAATAATAAGAATTGTCAAAGAAACTAGAATTGAGAAGGTTAAGGATAATACTAATCGAAATTATTAATAATAAGAATTGTCAAAGAAACTAGAATTGAGATGGTTTAGTTTGGTTTGTTGGGTTTTATGCCATATCAACCTTTGTAGGTTATTTAACGCCAAATCTATTTTTATGTAAATAATCTGTTCTATTTAAAACAATTCAGTTTAGTATAAGTACACAGTTTAATTGTCAAAAATATTTCCATTTCAAACTATTCAAGCAGTTATATGTAACAATTCACTTAAGTGTAAATACAGTTTTAATGTCGA
Organism: Sepioteuthis lessoniana; assembly: GCA_963585895.1. Classification (NCBI taxonomy): domain Eukaryota; kingdom Metazoa; phylum Mollusca; class Cephalopoda; order Myopsida; family Loliginidae; genus Sepioteuthis; species Sepioteuthis lessoniana. Next base: position 138,665 of record CAUZXS010004995.1, read on the forward strand.
AAAACAGTTCTATTTGAAATAATTCAGTTAAGCATAAGCACGCAGTTTAAATGTAAGTACGGTTTAATTGTCGAAAACATTTCTATTTTAAGCTATTCAGTTTACTCAAATAATCCATTTTAGCATAAGTATGCTGTTAGTTCTATTTAACCCATAGATAGGGCCCTATCAGGTGCTACCACTCTGGGCCAGAGTGGACCTGGGAGCAATGGCAATGAAGGGGTACTCCGTATTCCCCAAAGATCCAGCACTGCTGGAACCTTACCATCAGATTGTTTAGTGTCATATCGAGGACACTGTTTTGGGGGAGGATTCTTACCCCTCTGCAGAAGTGCAGTCAGTGTGTTCTACAGTCCCAGCCGACTGGGCAATACACAGAGTTAAATGTCAAACAGTTTTATTTCAGATAATTCAGTTCAGCATAAGTACACAGTTTAGACGTCAAAAACAGTTCTATTTCGAGCAATTCAGTTCAGCACTTGTATGCAGTCCCAACGTCAAAACAGTTCTATTTTAAACAATTCAGTTTAGCATAAATACGCAGTTTAAATGCAAAAATCAGTATAGTGAAAGAAGCATGGTTTAGTTCTATCTAACCCATAGATAGGATCCTTATCATGTACTACCACTCCGGGCCAGAGTGGACCTGGGAGCGATGGCAATGAAGGGGTACACTGCATTCCCCAAAGCTCCAGCATTGCTGGTACCTCACCACAGGACACTCGTTGGGGCGGGGGTTTCTTACCCCTCTGCAGAGAAGCAGTCGGTGTATTCTACAGAATAGAATTGAGAAGATTAAGGATTATACTAATCGAAATTAATAATAATAATGATTGTCAAAGAAACTAGAATTGAGAAGATTAAAGATAATGCTAATCAAAAATAATAATTATAAGGATTGTCAAAGAAACTAGAAATGAGAAGATTAAGGATAATACTAATCAAAATTATTAATAAGAATTGTCAAAGAAACTAGAATTGAGAAGATTAAGGATAATACTAATAATTGTTAATGATAATCACAGACAGACCTTTGTCTAAAGATTTAAAAAAAAAAAAAAAACACAAAACAAAAACGAAAATAGAGCGTTCTCGGAAAAAAAAAACTCCCCCAAAACAAGGAAGGTTCGCCAGATTTTGCGATTATTATTATAGAGAAATTTCATCAAGAGTTTGGTGGATTGTGACGGGTGAAAAGTGATAAAAATATTCTAAAATCACATTTTGAATTTGGAAACAGGTTAGTTTTCTTGACGTAACTTTCGACCTAATAAAGGAAATATAACAGCCTTATCGAAAGATAAACATCTCTTCATTGATCGATATAAAAATCTAATCAAACACTAAACGTTACTAAGCATATTTTTCATTCCATGGTTGATAGATTGATAACGAAGTAAAACTCCAAATTTTCAATAAAACGCAAGAAAAAAAAAAAAAAAATAACGACAATAACGGGGAAAACAGTATCTAAAGAGTTTTGTTCTTCTTGATAGGTTGCTTTACTAAGATGAAAGAGCCTAATCTGCACTACTGATTTACTGATAGCTGAGAGGAGGGGGAAATAGATTCATGACTTTACTAAGGACATTAGCGCAAAGTGAATTCAGTTCGACGGTAACTGTTTTGTGGGGTGCCGCTTCAAGCATGTGTTCAAAACAGCATGTAGCGTTCTTGTGTAGTTCTCATCTTGCTTCTCAAAGCGTTTCTTTAAAGTCAAGTTGGTGCAACCATACTGCAGTGCAGACACAGCTACAGTTTGGAAGAATTCCCGTTTTATTTTATCGGAGAGACCAGATTTCCATATGATCAATAACCTATCAATATCAGTCCATGGATATCCTATACGTATGTTGACATCTTTTTTAATAGATGAGATATTGTTACAAAATGTCTATTAATTTCACATGCTTGCCATTAATGTGGAGATGCCACCATCTTATTTAAAATACATCAACTCTGTTTTATCCGAGTTCAAGTAGAGACCAATGGCTCTTGCTGCCTGTGTAATATAATTGCGGAGGGATTTCGTTTTATATATCTTGCCTTTCGGTTTAGTTAGGCTGAGAACCTTTCGCTTAGCGCATGGGTTAGTTATGTGAAACATTAACGCAGGTGTTCACGCTCGTGCGGAGAGGATGTGTTATTCAGAGATGTCAAAATAAGTCCCAGATAGGAATTGGGACCAGGGGATGTGAGTGACGTCATGCACCGGAAGCGTGGGCTAAGGATTTTGGGGATTTGAGAAAAGCAGTTAGTGGAGATTCAGACCTAGGCGAGACCAGACGACTTTGTGCGCTACGGGCGCCGCGCGTTGGTTGGGTTGAGAGCTGACGATGTAAAAGCAGTCTGCATAGAAAGATTGTGTTTCTCTCTCCTCATGTCAAATAACCTTTAACTCAAAGGTAATAAAGTTTCGTATCTGAACCAATTTTGTGAATGTCGTGTATTTCGGATTCTCTATGTCTATTTCACTCATCCGTATATTATGGGTATGTTACACCTGCTCCAATCTACGCAGTAGGGATTCGGCATGGGTGGGTTTAATTGCAAAAAGCGCTTGATTATCTGCACAGGTAATCTTTGGGATATCTTTTGCTTCTTGTGTTTTTTAAATGTGTGGTCATTTTCTTTCATTACATCTATCGACATTCATAAAAATGGTCGAAATTTTGTATATTGTCTAAGAAAGTAAAAAATAACAAATCGTAGGTTGGTTGGTTGGTTGGTTGGTTTCTTTGTTTAATGGCATATCAAACTTTGTAGGTTATTTAATGCCAAAGCTATTCTCCAAGAAGAACAATAGTGGTACTATTTAACCCATAGCTAGGAGGATAAGGGGGTTCATACCTTTCCCAAGGGTATTTGCCCGAAAGTGAACGCAATAGCGCGACTGGAGTACGATCTCGCTTACTACGATTCCGCAGTCCATCGCTTTAACCGTTATACCACGAGGACACCCACCTTAACAAATCGTAGTGTAATTTTTTGCGTTATAACCCTTAAATTCAGAGCATAAAAATAATTTCCAAACTTGTTTGAAAATTAATAATACAGTGAAGTTTACAAACACACTACAATCAGTATATTTTCTCAAGAGCGAAAAATATTGCCGCCCAATCGTTTGGGGTTATACAATACGCTGATGGCATCTCTGCAGAGGGATAAAACCCTCGATTTCACAACGAAGCTACCTGTTGGCAGTGGGTAGCGATTCATTATACTTGAAGATATGATCTAGGTGGCTGGACTGTCCTTGAATCAGCAACCGAGAGGTCAAATAACTTGCAACACTCCACTTTAGACCTTACTGGACTAGACGGGTGGTCGAAGAGGCCCGATCCGATCAATCGGCTAGTCATGTCAAGCCCTAGCACCTATATAATTGTACCGAACGTATTACTCTTGTATAATACAATTCATTATCATCATCATCATCATCATGTCGTGCCGCAAGCACAGATATCCCTGACCCTCTCTCGCCACTTCTCCCTATCGTTCATCGCCTCTGGAAGGTCTTCAGGGCTACATCCCGTATCCTCACATAGCTGCTGTATGTATGTCCGAGCTGGTCGTCCTGCTTTTGCCCGGCCATATGTGGGGGTCCATAGGAGTACATCACTTATGGGCTCGTCCTTGCTTCTCCAGCAGTGTCCTACACGTCTGGTTCATCAACTCTATTTATCTTAAAGGTGCGAGAAAGCGGTGGCTGACAGTCAACTATATGGAGATTGCAATAGTTGAAACCATTTAAACTGTATGCAAACAGATGCTAAAAAGAATTATTTGTGTCAATTTGTTTGTTATTTGGCATATCAACCTTCTTGGGTTATTTAATGCCAAATAAATCTTTTCGGAAGAACATTAGTTATACTATTTAATCCATAGATGGGGGGGGGATAAGAGGGGTTCATACCTTTCCCAAGGGTATTTATCTGAAAGGGAACATAATAGCGCGACCGGAGTTCAAACTCGTGTACGACGACTCTGCTGTCCAGTTCTTTAACCATTACACCACGTGGACACTCCCCTATTTGTGTCAAGTAGCAATACTTGAAACCATTTACCGAAAAATGATTTGCCGAAAAATGATTTGCCGAAAAATGATTAAAACTGAATAGGATTATTAGTGTTAGAAAACATTGTTAACTGTGTGCAAACAAATGAATAATATTAAATAGAATTATAATTGTTTGCAATATTTGAAACCATTTAACTATATAGAAACAAATCAGCTCTCTTTCGTTCAGAAATAAAGTTACCTACAAACTATTCATTTACAAATTATATATATAATTTTTTTCGTTGGTCCAATGAAAGAAAAGAATACTTTAGAATAGATAGATCCGCAAAAAAAAAATTGCTTTTAGGTTAGTTATTTTCTTCAATACGTGTTTCTGACGTTTTAAATCGTCTTCAGTAAGTAAAGGGTTTATTTCAGAGTTCCTTTTGGTTTTTATAGTGGCGACTGTTTTGATAGGGTTGTGGTTCCTTTAATTCCAGGATTTGTGTCCCTGAATTTCCAGTTCGAGTTAATTGTCAATTAGAAACTTTCGTCTCGGCAGATGTTTTTCTCTCTGTGGTTATATATATATATATATATATATGGCATATATATAAAATGGCATATATATATATATATATAAACAGGGTTTGACATTAAATAAGGGTTGATATGTCCTTAAACTAAATAACCTAAACCTAAACCAAAAAATGTAAAATGCTCATATTAGAGTACTTTTCCTTTACATTATTTGCAAATAATCATGAGGTTGAATACTAAAATCTATTTTCGTTTGGTTTCTTTATTTAATAGCATATCAACCTTTGTAGGTTATTTAATGTCAAAGCCATTCTTCTAGAAGATCAGTAGTGGTACTATTTAACCCATAGCTGGGAGGATAAGGGGTTTCATACCTATCCCAAGGGTATTTACCCGAAAGTGAACGTAATAGCGTGACTGGAGTACGAACTCGTTAACTACGATTACGCAGTCCATTGCTTTAACCATTACACTACGAGGACACCTCTCAAAATCTATTTTGTAATGATCTAAATTTTGTAGATCTCTATGTTATCATAATGCTGTAGAAATGACATATTGTAGCGAAATTTTGTGTGAGCAAGAACATTAAAATGTTTTTTGAGAACAAAGCAATTTCAAATCCAATTTTCAAATTTTCAAGAAAATAGTAACCAAAGTCATTGATGACCCGATGGATAAAAAACGTAAGATAGCTCCCTCTACTCCCACGTATATAAACGTTGAAACAAATGCAGGAATTATGTTCTTGATTGTCGAAAAGCATTTTACGGGGTCTGAAAATTTGCATGGACTAATAAAGAACACAATCTGAATAACACGCGTGAAATCATTAATTAGTATAATACCAGAATGTTAAATGAGAAATATGAGAGCCATAATGAGGGATGTATCTGTAGAAATGCTGAAAATTGCCCATTTGATGGTCATTGTGTCATTAAAAAGGCTAGAGATAGTGAAAACACTAAGAATAAAAAGAATCTATATTAGTGCCTAAGAGCTATAATGGAAAAATGTGATTCTATAATCATCGAACAAGTCACGAATTATAAAGAAAGCACCATTATTTAAAGGAGATGATAAAATGTGCCAAATGTGCATTGAGGAAAAATTGTAGAAACCTGGATGCCAGTAAATTGATAAGAGACCACTGACAAATCGGAATCTCACGAAGACGATACTCAAGTGAGTTTATACAATCACGTCAGAGGATTTTCTGCTTATTCATTGTCGTTGTTGCTAAACGAACTATATATATATATATATATATATATATATACAGTGTATTACAAAAGTGAGTACACCCCTCATATTTCTGCAGATATTTAAGTATATCTCTTCATGGGACAACAATGACAAAATGACACTTTGACACAATGAAAAGTTGTCTGTATGCAGCTTATATAACCGAGTTAATTTATTTTCCCCTCAAAATAACTCAAAATATAGCCATTAAAAGCTATACCCCTGCCAACATACAGGGTGGAACGATAGAATTGTCGCCTTAGAAAAGACGACATGATTCCATTTCCGTTTAATGAAAACCGGTTTTCTTTTTTTGTTGCAGACCATCCACTAGTTGGCCAGTTGTGTACAAATCCCAAGAGCGATTGGAGCCTTCTATCTTGTCTGAAAGTGACACAATGTTCAACGAGTGAGATCGGAGATGCACCGCTGTACAACTCATGCTCACTACCGATCCAAGTTATGACAACAGGGCCATTGCCAGCACCCTCAAAATGCAAATCTGGATTGCCCAGGGTGATGAAAACAAAGTTTCCGGCAATCGTTATGGTCTTTGGTGTGGTTTCAAGTGAGGGCCACATCATGCCACCTCACATCTTCGAAGTCGGCTTGAAAGTCAACACCAAAGTGTACCTGGATGTGCTGTAGAGTGTGGTGATCCCCTAGTGCAATCAGGTGACCGGTGGCAGACCCTGGGTGTGGCAGCAGGACTCGGCACCGGCCCACGAGTCCAAAGGGACCCAGGCTTGGCTTCAGAAGGAGTGCAACGACTTTGTACCCTTCTCTCACTGGCCCCTCTCCTCCCTCAACCTGATCCCGCTGAACTACTTCGTTTGGTAATACGTCGAGAACATCACCAACATGACCTCCCACGTCACCAAAGCCAGCCTGATCGTTGCCATCGGCCGAGTATTCGCCGAGCTCCCGCCGGCGCATGTGGGAAAGGCATACTCCCAATTCCGGATCCGTATCGAGGCAGTGATTGAGATTGAAGGCGGCTACATTGAATAGATGTCAGTTCCACTACATAATCAAGTTACCTGAATTGATTTTTTCAATAAAAATTTTAAAATAAAGCTGTTGTGTTGTTTACTTTCGACAATTTTATCGTTCCACCCCTGTATATTGAGGCTGTATCAGTTTCACAGGACCATGAATCTGTGCCTGGACTCGAAAGCTTGAGAAAGATTGTATGGAAGACCAAAAGTGATCTATACATCAGATTCTTTCTCTTTATCACATTATTGTTGTCCCAGTAAAGGACTACAGTGGATATAACTTAGTATCAGAATCTTCGAAGGAGTCGGCAGACCGAGGTTAATGATACCGTCGAACCGTCTTAACAACTCTAGAAACTGATTTTAAAGTCAGTTTTCCTTCTCCTAGATCAACTATCCTGAATATATATATATATATATATATATATATATATATATATATATATATATATATATATGTGTGTGTGTGTGTGAAAAAAGGTATTCAGATGATGACTTTATTTATAATTGAATATTCTGCGCACGTTAAACGTTTCTTTATATATATATGATGGTCCATGGGAGTACATCCCTTATGAGCTCGTCCTACTTCTCCAGCAGTGTCCTGCATGTCTGCTTCGTCTAATTTGGATAGTTTTCGTGATGGGTGGTAGGTGGCCGTACAGCTGCTGCTTTGTAGGGTGTTGCCTTCAGGACCTGTTATTCAATTATAAAAAATGAAACAAAAAAAAAAAAAGAGATAAATTTTAACTTTTTATTAGTACCATTCTATTTCAAAAGTATGTGATGTGATTAGTGTTCGAAATTTACTTTTAAGCGTTCCGTATTTTTGGCCCCGTCGGTTTGGGCAGCAGGATATACCGACTGTATCTCTGTAGAGAGGTAAGACTCACCCAACGAGTGTCCTGGATATGACACTAAAACAATCTGATGGTGAGATTCCAGTAATGCTGGAGCTTTGGGGAATGTGGAGTACCCCTTTATTGCCATCGCTCCCCGGTCCACTCTGACCTGGAGTCGTAGCATCTGATAGGGCCCTATCTATGGGTCAAATAGAACTAAACTGTGCTTATGCTAAACTGAATTGTTTGAAATAGAACGATTTTGACATTTAAACAGCGTACTTATGCTAAACTGAGTTGTTTGAAATAGAACTGTTCTGACATTTAACTGAGAACAAACAAAAACTATACTTATACACAACTGAATTGTTTGATATAGAACTGTTTATATGTATAAAATGGATTTGGCATTAAATAACCTACAGTGGTTGATGTGGCACAAAGCCAAACTAAACCAAACGTACATATTTGTTACGGATTTTTAAGAAATTCTAAAAACTTTATAAGAAAAAAAAATTGTTGCTCTCTGTAATTTTGGAAGAATTATGATTAGAAATATTTTGGAAAAACACTAAAAAGCAAGTACAAATATAAATAATTAATGGAATCTAACTTATTTAAAAAAGGGATCTTGTAATTATTTAAAAAAGGGATCTTGTAATTATTTAAAAAAGGGATCTTGTAATTTTGAAACATAATTTGACTATGTAATTTGACTATATATATATATATATATATATATATATATATATATATACAAGACAGTAGCCTAATGTAGTTATTAACTAAATTTTGATCGGAAATTTTTACTGTATAATATTCGATCTATAACTAGCTGAGTAGTGAGTTCGATCTCACCAAGTTGCCTGTATCTGCGGTCTAATGCCAAATCTAAGTTATGCATAGTTTTTGGAATAATGTTTTGCAAAAGTATCTAGAAAATCAAATAAGGACTGAGTAATGAGTTTGATTTTCACTAAGTACCCCAGACCTGTGGTTTTGTACCAAAGTCAAGGAATTTTTAAAAGAAAACTTGTGGTCAATCCACACTGAAGGCACTGGTCCCAGCTTGATCGCTGACGTTTTTCAACTATGTGTTGCTCAGTACATTTGAACAAGAAAATCTGTCTGCAGATTCCATCTGTCATCAAGGATCTTAAGAGAAGGTAAAGAGGATTATCGAAATGAACGTACTAGTTTGGAATGTTCTTGCAATATGAGTTTTAATTTTTATTCTCCAAGATAGACCCTGAACAATATTTTTGAAGAGTAGAATAAGAACTTTTTTTAAAATTTACCATTTTAGCCCAGTTGGCTGGGGCTGTCGAATACGCCGACCGCGTCTCTGCAGAGGGATAAAATCCTGGATATGACACTAAACTATCTGATGGTAAGGCTCGAACCCTGGATCTTTCGGGAATATTGAGTCCCTTTTCATTATTATTATTTCCAGGTTCACTTTGACCCGAAGTAGTGTTGTATAGTCACAATACAACCATACAAATATACAGATGCAGGGAAATACGAAACACTGACGACTCTCCGTTGTTCAGGTACGAAACGTTTATTATCTTCTTGACTTTAGTTTTTCGACACGAGGAGAGAGACACAATTTTTACAATGTTGACTGTTCCTACATCGCCTACAGTCAACCCCCAGCTGGAATGGCCCGGCCCAGTGTTAAATCTCAACTAACTGCTTTTTTTCAAAGTCACCAAATTCTTAGCCCACCGCTTCCGGACATGACGTCATTCACACCCCAGTCTCATTTCCTATCTGGGGATTTTATTATGACATTTGTGATTGTCATATCCTCTGCGCACGAGCGTGAACTGTACTCAATGTGTGTGCACCTGAACTAATAGCCGAATAGTTCAAAGTCCAACCAAACCGAATGATAAAATATAATTAGCGAAAAATGATTAATATAAAAAAATCATTCCGTAATTATATAACAGTAATAGTACCTGTTAGGGTCCGATATATGAATGAAATAGAATTATTAAATCATTTACTATACTTAAAACTGTTCAACTGTGTGTAAATAAATGACTGTTAAATTGAATTATAAGTGTTTAATTGTAATACTTGAGGGGGTGTCCTCGTGGTGTAATGGTTAAAGCGATGGACTGCGGAATCGTAGTACGCGAGTTCGTACTCCAGTCGCGCTATTACGTTCACTTTCGGGCAAATACCCTTGGGAAAGGTATGAACCCCCTTATCCTCCTAGCCATGGGTTAAATAGTACCACTACTGTTCTTCTCGGAGAATGGCTTTGGCATTAAATAACCTAAAAAGAGTTGATATGCCATAAAACAAAGAAACCAAACCAAACCTTGAAACCATTTGACTGTGTAAAAAATAGCAACACTTGAAACCATTTAACTGGATGCAAACAAATGAGCTCTGGTTCGTTTAAAAATGCTACCTACAAACTATTGACTTAAAAATCAAATGTATAAACAGGATTTAGCATCAAATAACCCACAATGGTTGATATGACATAAAACAAAATAACTAAGTAAACTTAGCGACCATAGTCGAGGGTAATCCCGAAGGCTCCCTTTTCGATAGCTACTACACCAAGGTGTAGGGGAGGGCGCTACTCCTTCCCTGTATTGCTCTACTTTACCCTTGATCCGTACCTTATAATGCTGAGTGTTAAGCAAGGAGGCATCAAGTACCATTTTTTGAGTCTTTGGTATGACTCGACCTGGGATTGAACCCAGGTCTCCCGGGCCATTGGCGAACACTCTAAATTCTATTTAAGAATTATTATTCAAAAATACAAAATAAGACGAAATGCTTCAAAATTTGTTTATTCTTGCTTTACGGTCGCCAGTGTTTTGGGAGACCGGGGTTCAATCCTGGCGGGGTTCAATCCTGGGTCGAGTCAAACCAAAGAATCAAAAAATAGTTATTGATGCCTCCTCGCATAACATTCAGAATTATAAGGTACTATTTACCAACCCCTCCGCTCGGGCAGGATATGACACAAGGTCAATTTTTAAGCGGAGTTTAACAGGTTTTGAATTCAGAGTTTTCCTTCTCCTAGACTAGTTGCCTCACCAAGGCTGAAGAACCTAGTCCGTCCTACTATTTACCCATAGCTGGAGGGAGAATAAGGGGGTTCATACCTTTCCCAAGGGTATTTGCCCGAAAGTGAACGTAATAGCGCGACTGGAGTACGAACTCGCGTACTACGATTCCGCAGTTCATCGCTTTAACCATTACACCACGAGGACACCACGAGAATAATAAGGTACAGCTCAAGGGTAAGTGGAGCAATCCAGGGAAAAGAAGTTTCACCCTCCCCTACACGTCGGTGGAGTGGCTATTGAAAAGGGAGCCTTTGGGTCTCCCTCGACTACGGTCGGCTATATATATATATATCAAATAAGGATCCTGCGTTACTCATTTCGTCATTCCCAGCTAATGCTTTCGGGAAAGGCATTAACCCTTCTCTTCTTCCCATCCAACGATGGGTGAATAGTTGGAGAGACTGCGCTATTTAGCCTTTAAAAGACAACTGGTAGTGGAGAAGGAAAACTCTGAATGCAATGGTGATTCATTTTCTCTCTGTTGCGAATAGTATTCATAACCTGTAGACTGTAAATTGAAAAAAATGTTGATGGCAGTATTAGTTGAAGACGTACAGCGCTGTTCCCATGTATATTAACAAGGACTCCTTGATATAAACCCCATCCATTGATTTTGTAAACATTGACTTGGATAACATTATCTATCTATCTATCTATCTATCTATCTATCTATAAATAGTTGTTGTAGGTCCAAAGAAAGAATAAGGATGTATTTTAAAATAGGAAGGTCCACGAGGAGATTTGTATTTTTTAATGGGGTACTCAATGAGACTTGAACTCACTCTTGTTTCCAGTATAAAAAATTCTTATTGAGTACCCTATTAAAAAGACCTTGTGCCACATATGTTCTCTGACGAAAGCAACAAGCTGGAAACATACATATATACATATAACGGGTATGTAAGAACAAAACAAATAAATTTAAAAAATACAAATCTCTTCGTGGACCTTCCTATTTGAAATATATATAAAACCGGCTCATTTATCTTGTGGTTCAATCCCAGGTCGCGTCATATCAAAGACTTTAAAAATGGTACTTGATACCTCCTTGCTTAACCCTAAGCAGTATTAGGTACGTATCGAGGGTAAAGTGGAGCAATCCAGGGAAAGGAGTAGCGCCCTCCCCTACACCTTGGTGGAGTAGCTATTGAAAAAGGAGTCTTCGAGTCACCCTCGACTAAGGTCGCCAACTTTACTTATATATATATATATATATATATATATATATATATATATCCGATGCAGAATCTAGTGTAGATATAAAAATCAAACCGCCAAAAACTATCAGACTAAGATAGTTAGTGGCTGCCAGTACAGTTTTTGCTCGGTGCACAGAAAGAGTATGGAAATAATTTCCTTGTCCTGTGGGATTGGAAGTGCCGAACCTTTATAGACGTACATTTTGGTCTCTCCAAAAACCTAGGATTAGTTAACATTTTAAATCATTAACTTCAGATACACCTATCTTTTTTCTCTTTTTTTTCTCGGTCTAATAGGTAAACGACTCGACCAAGGGTGTGCCGTCTGCCATCACGCAGAAGGAGGCTAGTTTTTACATCAACATAACTTTTCCTTTGGTTTCTTTGAGGCAAAAGAAAAAAAAACTGTTTTCATCTGAGACAGTTAAAATAGACTTTATTTATTGATGTAAGTGCGCTTGCGCGCGCATGCGTATAAACGTGTGCGTATTGTGGATATAAAAATAATATAGAGCAGGTTGCTTGTAATAAAAAAAAGAAGAGGATGGTAGGTACACCGACGAGAACATGAAAACGCGTAAATATAAACAAACTTACGCATTAATACAACGCATATACACACAAAATTACACATAAACTAGAGCACAGAGTGAAATACTTCCATTTAAACGTGTAAAGACAACACTGACACTCAATTAAACATACAAAAAACACACACATATACAAACATCACACACACACACACACACACACTTGGATATATATATATATATATACATATACAAGTTTTGATTGTGTTGACAGTCAACATCTCTTTTTTTCGCATATGTGATTATCAGACCTATGAGATCATGAGATATTTATGCAAGAAACTGACAGTGATCAAGAACCATTGACTATGTCTATGCAATTCTAACTTAGACCTACATATATTCTATCACCAATATTGAGCATTCAGTATAATTATGTTGTTAATTGTTTTTATTGATCTCTCAGGGTCTAATTTATTGATAAAAATTTGATATATAAAGAAGAGTGAGAAAAATGATAAAAAGAGAAAAAGATTACAGTTATAATAAGAGATCAGAGAAAATAGGATGAACTACTTCACTAGAAAGAATTATGAGAGCTGATCTCATGGAAGCTTTGAAAAGAATTACTGGAATTTCAAATTGCGGTAGACATTTTTTCAATATTTTTCCTCGAACTGGAAATTTACAGTCAAGACAGATTTCAAAAACTAAATCTACAAGCTAATTGGATTTTGTGCTAATAGAGTAATATATTTGGGAATAAATTGCTTGATTAGATCCAAAACAGGAATTAAGCAAAAAAGAAAATATTAAATTAGATGATTTCAGAAATAAATTGGTAAGAAAAAGAATTTAAAAGAGCATTTATGGTGACTATTAGATGACTTGTCGGGCCAATGGCCTAATGAGTAGAGTGTTCGCCAATGGTCAGAAAGACCGGTGTTCAAATACCAGGTCTTGTCATACCAAAGACTCAAAAAATGGCACTTGATGCCGCCTTGCTTAACACTCAGCATTATAAGGTACGTTGGATCAAGGGTAAAGTGGAGCAATCCAGGGAATGGAATGGAGTAGCTCCCTCCCCTACACTTCAGTGTAGTAGCTACTGAAAAGGGAGCCTTCGGGTCACCCTCCACTAAGGTCGCCAACTTTACTTTACTTTATTAGATGAATAAACAAAATTTAATCTGCATGAAGATATTGTATTAATAGTGTATATGTTATGTGCAAAGATTCTCTTTCTTTTAAAGGTTGATATGAGAAGATAGTAAAAGGCAGAAATGCCTATGGAGGCATAGCAAACAAACAATAATAGTTTAATAACAAGAAAATCCAGCGAACACCTACGGAAACACTTAACAGCTGTTTTGACCTATTTATGTTTCATCAGCAGTGTACACCATGATCTCCACCACTGAAGATCGAACCAGCGACGACAGATTGTAGAGCCGAAACTCTACCACTGAGCCAACAATTCATATCACACACAAGTGATACCAAATTAACTAGTCATGGTATTCGGATTTTCTAGTCATGGTAATTCAATTCATAGTATAATTACTCTACTAAAAAAAAAAAAAAAATATACATTATTGAGATCGGCCCGAATACTGAGAAGAGTCCTGGAGACTTGAGGAGACTTGCTGTCACTCAAACTCCAGTGGGAAACTATAAGCTCATGCTGGTGTGAAAAACTCTCAAAAGAGTAAAATAATAATGATAATATTAATAATGATGCCATAAGAATCAATTACATCGAGGTGAAAATTAATATGCTAAAGAATAGCAAATGTAGGGTATGAGTGAATGTAGCTAATTAGCACAAAATGAGAACAAGAATAGGCAGGACTGGGATGGAGAGGTGACTCACTCTGAACTGTGCAAAAAACTGAAATTTGATCATACTATCAAATAGTATATGCATAAACCAGAATCAGATCTAGAAAACGGGACTCACTAAATTTTCTGGGGCTTTGAGATACAAACGGATCTTCGAATAACAGCCAGAAGACGAAAACAAGTGTTAATTAACAAGGAAAAAGAACGTGTCATCAAATAGATTTTACTTTTCCAGCGAACCACAGAGCGAAATTGAAAGAAAGCGAAAAGATAAGCAAATACTGGGACTTTGCTAGAGGACAGAAAAATCTGTGAAACCTGAAGGTATCGGTGATATCCATTGTAATTCCTGCTCTTGGAACGATCCCCAAAGGCTTGGAACCATTCCCAAGAGGAAAAAACTGAAGGAATTGGAAATTACAGAAAAAATCAAAGCCATACAAACCCTTGCATTGTTAAGATCAACTAGAATACTGAGAAGAGTTCTGGAGAGCTGAGGAGACTTGCTGTCATTCAGACTTCAGTGAAAGACCAGCAATAAAAACTGGTGTGAAAAACTTGCATAATAAAAGACTTGTAGACTCGATGGTCTCGAGCCTTCCTTTCATCTCCATTTCCCTCATTTCGGGATTGGAACTTGGTTCGCGGAATCGATTTTCAACGATTATAACCGTCACACCACCGACGCTTCCTCTTTTTTATAGCTGAAAACTTTCTATTTCTAACAAGGTGAGTTTGCTTATATCTGTCGTCGTTTCTGTGTAAGTAAATTGGAGGCATTACTTTCAGAGTATCACTTATATTGATTTACGAAAATGCACTAATTCCTTTTCTTTACACAATCTTTTAAATGATCAATTGATTTGATTCAATGTCATGTCAACCCGTCGGGTGCTATTTAATGTAGAGGGAAAATCTGTGTGGGACGATCAGATTTATTTTATGTTTTTTCCAAGGATTTTTCTTGATTTTGATTGTGAAGAGTCTGTAATTGTTTATTGCAAAGTGGATTTGGGGTTGCTTTCAGAGTAGCTTTGAAGGGTGAAGTTTAAATTTATTGATACATTTTTTTAGGTATAATTCTATTTCTTTCAGGAAGGATAAAATCTTATCTATTTTGATATTTTAAAATGTATCTCTCATATTATTTGTTGGTTGGTTAGATTTTACGGTATATTAACCATTGTAAGTTATTTAATACCAAATCCTGTTTATACATATCTATTGAATAGTATCTATGTGACTGCTAATAACTCTACTACTAATAATGTTGTGTTCTTTTTTGTTTAAGTTTTCAAAATAGTATACAATAACAACTATTAATCCTCGATAACAATGCCTTGAACAAGAGAGGAAAAATATTTTGCGTCACTACTTATTTGGAGACAAAATCATTCAAAACTGTCTCAAAATAGATGCAACACATTAATATGATAATGATTTATTACTGAGACAAGAAACTCAAAAAAAGATTGCATGTCCTGGAAACGGATACCCATGAGACCAATGTGACTGCTTATAACTCTACTAATAATAATGTCTTCTTTTTTGTTTCAGATTTGAAAATAGTATACTATAAAATCTATTAATCCACAATCTCCATGCCTTGAACAAGAGAGGAAAAATATTTTTTATCACTTCTTATTTGGAGACAAAATCATTCAAAACTGTCTCAAAATAGATGCAACACATTAATATGATAATGATTTATTACTGAGACAAGAAACTCAAAAAAGATTGCATGTCCTGGAGACTGATAGAATAACAATTTTTAAAAAATCATTGATTTGACGTCTCTAGCTCTAAGGATGCATTTTTACAGGACGTGTTCCAGATTGTTGTATACTACGAGTATACATAACGACGAACTTCAATGAACGAACGAACACACTTCTTTATAAAAAATATACCTCTCCCACTTTATTCTCGAAAGGGTTGATGTTGGTTATGTGTGAGAGAGGTGAGTTGGAGACGGGGACAGACTGCTACATATCGACCCCAAGTTCTTCTGACCATAGCAGCACTTCTTTCGCATTCTGGCTGGGCTGCTCAACCGTGGGTCACTAAGGGCCCAAGCCCTCTGTCTGGAGCTGGTTCTCACTCCGCTGGCATCCTATCTCCAACTGACTCAAGCCGTCTGTGTCCTGGTTATATTTTTGTTTGATGTCCACCTGCTTCCGCTTATTTACACAGGTGCATCTCTTGATTGACGGCTCGGTCGAGGGTCAATATGTAACAAGGTGACTCCCATTGCGTTTGTCACAGTGATAAATCAGTATCATATTAATGGGTTGCATCTATTGATTTGAAAACACATCTAGTTAATAAAATTTTTAAATGAGGCTGAGCTCATTTTTTTTGCACATAGTTAAATGATTTCAAGAATTTCTATACAACAGTCAGAATTTAACATCGGTCATTTGTTTGCACACATTTTGTTAGTGATTTCATTATCAAATACGTTAAAATATTTAATATTAATCATTTGTTTGCATACAGTAAAGTGGTTCCAAATATTGCTATTTAACACAAATTATTTTATTCAACATTACTCATTCGTTCGCATACAGTTAAATGGTTCCGAGTATTGCGATGTATCACTAACAATCCAATTAAATATCAAGCATTTGTTTACACACAGTTAAATGATCAAACAATTCTATTGCAAACAATCCAATTTAGCATAAGTTATTTGTTTATACACTGTTGGTCAAACAATTCTATTTGACTCATGATAGGACCCTATCAGGTGCTACCACCCCGGGGCAGAGTGGACCTGGGAGCAATGGCAATGAAGGAGTACAACGAATTTCCCAAAGCTCCAGCATTACTGGAAGTTCGCCATTAGATGATTTAATGTCATAACCAGGACATTCGTTGGAGGAGTCTTACCCCTTTGTAGAGACGCAGTCGGTGTATTCTATAGCACCTGCAGAATGGGTTTTATGTTATTTGTGTTTTAAAAGCATTTTCTGGTAGCAAAACTGCTACATTCTATGAGAATGTGTTAAACAGTAAAGGATATTTTTCATGCTATGCCTTCTGATTTAAAAAAAAAATTAACTTGATACCAATCAACTATTTATTGAACTCCTATCAGCTTCCAATACCCCCTCTTCAAAATCTCTTTCCATATTCATAGAGACAGCGGTTCTTTCGTTCGTTAATCCCAGTTTTGCTTTCCGTGTTTTCAGTTAACCACAGTCGCCCCCGGAAATTGATGAATCGACACTTTTATTAGATAATTGTCCTCTGAAAACGAAAGTTTTGATGTTTTGTTGTTGGTTTTAAACAACACCCGAAGATCTGGCTCAAACTGCGTCTAAGGTGGGATTCACCTTTCACCTTCTACATCTTGCTGACTTCCTTGTTGTAAAAAGCTGTCTGTCCCACTACAAAGAAGGTTATCTACCAAATGTGTTTACAAATTATATATATATATTTAATATATATATATATAAACAGGATTTGGCATTAAATAACCTACAGTGGTTGATATGCCACGAAACCCAACCAAACAAATCAGTGAATTTAAACTTATTGTAATGAATAATTGTAATTTAGGAGCGGACATTCAGCTTTGAAAATCTGTTGCTCTGATACGCAAAATCCAATATTTAGTTATTCCTTTCTGATCAGGATTGTCAGCAATAAAATAATATGACACTTCCCGACGTAATATGAAATAAATTTGAAAAAAAAGACTACGATGAGTAACTACGCAGAAAGTTTAGACGTTCCCGATAAGGTGAAAGAGTGTGAGCTAATATGCACAGCTTCTTTTGGTAATTTTGTACTGGTCTAATGAGTAGAGTGTTTGCCAATGGTCCGGAAGATCGGGGTTCAGTATATATATATATATATATATATAATTAGTAACGACATATTGCCACCACAGTATGTATTTAGCGTCGGATTGAGCCACGTCACAGTCACACGACTCAAAAACGAAGAATACATATTCAGACATGGTAAATACTACTTTATCTAAGGATCGAAAGCGTATCACTAAGTCGAGAGTTTTTATCCTTTTTATATCTTATTTTATCATATATATATATATATACATATACTATGAGAAAAGGCTAGTTGGGAACTAGATATGAATGCCACTTGCCGTATTGAATAAATCCTGGAAGTAGCACCCTACACTTATTATAATAGTTCTTAAATGATGACAATAAAATAAATAACTTGATTTTGAAAATAGAAATTATAATTCAATGTTATAAGTTTTTTCGAATCTGTTAAAATTTTGTTTTGGTTTTCATGGTTTGGTTTCTTTGTTTAATGGCATATCAACCTTTGTAGGTTATTTAATGCCAAAGCCATTCTCCTAGAACAGTAGTGGTAATATTTAACCCATAGCTGGGAGGATAAGGGGGTTCATACCTTTCCCAAGGGTATTTGCCCGAAAGTGAATGTAACCATTACACCACGAGGGATGAGAGAGTTCATGCCTTTCCAAAGGAGATTTGTCTGAAAGTGAACGTAATAGCGCGACTGGAGTACGAACTCGCTTACTACGATTCCGCAGTCCATCGCTTTAACCATTACACCACGAGGACACTCCCCGGTTTACTTGGGTTTTATGTCATATATGCCAAATCTTCGTTATATATATATAATAAATATGATTTTTAAACACATTTCGTAGATAACTCTTTAAAACGAGCCTGAGCTCATTCTTTTGCACATAGTTAAATGGTTTCAGGTATTTCTTTGTAACACTAACAATTTTACATCAGTTATTTGTTTGCACACAGTTAAATGGTTATACATATATAATTTGTGAGTGAATATTTTGTAGGTAATTTTATTTTAGAATGTCTTAGAACTAGTTTATTTGCACACACGTATTGCTATTGTTTCTACACCGTTAAGTGGTTTCAATTATAACGATCTAACAATAATTTGATATTAATCATTTGTTTGTACACAGAAAAGTGGTTTCAAGTATTGCTATTTAACTCTAATTATTCTATTCAATACTATTCATCCATTTACACGATTCCAAGTATTGCTATGTAATACCAATAATTCTATTTTGCATACAGGTAAACGGTTTCAAGTATTCCACACTAATAGTTTTATTTGCACACAGTTAAATGGTTCCAAGTATTGCTGTGTATCATTAACAAATCAATTAAACATCAGTTATTTGTCTGCACATTGTTGAAATGGTCAAACACTTCTATTTGACCCATAGATAGGACCCTATCAGGTACTACCACTCCAGCCCCGAATGGACCTGAGAGCGATGGCAATGAAGAGATACTGTCTGTGTTTTCTACAGCCCCAGCCGACTAGGCCACTCGTTGATGGTGGTGGAGGGTCTTACCTCTCGGCAGAGATACAGTCTGTGTTTTCTACATCCGATTGGGCTGATTTTATTTCGAAAGTTACGTTTGAAAGTGAATAATTGCAAACTCAAATATTTTTTTATATATTTAATCAATTAGAATTATTATTTAAAAAATTTTTTAAGATTATTATTTTTAAGGTCAGTGTTAGTTACATAACATAGCATATTTTTCAAGACATGACACTGCACCCAATGTCTTGAAATAAAAAGCCGGTGCACAAGAGAAGAAAACCGTATCCCTAGCGGAGCGTCCATTGCTGAAAATATGAGTGAGGTTCTTGGAGTCTTGGAGAAACTAGCTTATGAGTTTGATGGCCGAAGACTGCGAGGAAGAATATGCGTCAAAATCAAGAATAAAGTCCGCAGTGATACTCGAGCTCACGTCCCCTTCTGCTTCTGAGAAGCCTGGTTCTATGTGCCGGAAACTTAGCGTATCGGTTATCAGCCAAGGAAATGCAATCGATGATCCTGAATGAGGTTGTTTGAGCATCACTTCGGGCTAATCCTGTTGAGAAAGGCATGAATCCATTTTTTCTCTCCTTAGCTATGGGTAAATGTTCACGCAGACTTGATTCTTTAGTCTTGGTTAGGCAACCAGTGTAGGAGAATGAAAACTGAATTCGCTATAGTTTTCTCTTAAAATTGACTTTATGTCTCACCATGCTCGTGGTGGAGGGGTTGGGTAAATACTGTCTGCTTTTCCAACTCAGCAACAAGATCTTGAATGATGTCACAATTCTCCAAATAGCCACTTAAGACCCTCGTCTCAGATTAGTCGGTGCTTTATTTGTTTTGCCCACGAGTAATGTTGTATACTTTTCATAGACCCAACCAAGAACATAATCAAAGATAATGAACGAACTTCAATTAACGAAAAGAAACACACTTCTTTATAAAAAATCTCTCCCTCTCTCTCTCTCTCTCTCTCTCTCTCTCAATTTATTCTCGAAAGTGTCACACAGTTTGTTGTAAGTTTGTGAGATAGATGGAGAGACATATACTCAAAGAGGGGACTGCTTCTTGCCCCATATCTCCTTCCTGGAGCCAGGGGGTGCCAACGCTTGCACACTCTTACAAGCCGTATCGTCAGAGACGACCTAACATCTCTGATCGGTTACGTATCCCTCGCTCGACTCTCGATTCTGACTGGACTGACTGTCTCAAGCTGACCGCGTGGTTCTCATATCACGTGGTCTCCTTCCGGTTACACACCTGCTCGACCAGCCTACCCCGACGAACTGCCATCCTCCTGTTTACTAATCACAACGTGACAGCTAGTCAAAGCACACGGGGTCACCAGGAACAAACCCTAAATCCATGTCAACAGTCATTATATAACAATGTTAACTGTATATATATATATATATATATATATTGTCATCCACAGACAGATCTGTTTCGTTCTATCAGAACTCTTCAGTGTGGTTAGACAGGCTAGATTCCCGAAGCTGGGATCTAAACCCAGTTGACTCAAACGCCAATCCAAGATTCTACCACTCAGCCACTCAGAAACCAGCGCAAGCGAAGGAAATTTAAACGGTTATATATATATATATATATATATAAAGTTAGGAGAGCGCAAACACAGAGTTAATGGTGTTTGGCAACTACCTGTTTCTGGCCTGATGAACACATAGGCAAGAAACTGAAGGTTGCTGAGTAACGCTTACTCTGAGCCTACGCTGTCCTAACTTAAATATATACGTTCTATCAATAATACTGAGCACTATTTATTTATAAATATGTAAAATTACATTATCGATCTCTCTCTCTCTATATATATATATATATATCGACAGAAAATAATTTTTTATTATTGTTTTCGATTTGTGCTCTTCCCCACTATTGTAGACGTGTCAATTCCATCGATCTCAACTCGTCTAGGGGATGTTATGTCTTGATGTTTGGGAATCGTATTCACAGTACGTTCATATTTACACTTTTTGTGCAGTCGTTTCGTAAGAGGTTTTTTTACACGGTCTCATCGAATACAAATGATTTTTAAAACATTTATTTTTAACACCACCGATCAGAAAATACGCACACTTCGGTATTTACTGTTTCTCTCACACACCACCTCTTGTTTGTATGATTGTAAACCCCGAAAGACCTCCTATCCATTCAATGATAACCCTGACTGTAACAACTCAATCTGCTGAGACTAAATTCCTGCAAGTTTTTACACTGACAATAAATTTTCCAAGAAGTACGCGTGACGTAATAGTTATGGATTGTAGAAAATGAGCTCAACGAATGGAGTTCAAATCTTTGACGAAGCTGTTTGTGATTCACTTGATGCTAATGCCGTTGAGACAGGTATGAATCTCTCTCCCTCTCCTGTCATGGGAAATAGTTGGGAAGACTAGACTCTTTAACCTCGGTAAGACAACTAGTCTAGAAAAAAGAAAATCTCTGAGTGTGAAATCTATCTATCTATCTATCTATCTATCTATCTATCTATCTATCTATCTATCTATCTCAGTTCATCATCCTATTGGTAGGGCAAATAATACGCCGACTGTATCCCCCTGCAAAGAGGTAAGGCCCTACCAAAATGGAGTATCCTGTGTATGACACTTAACTGCATCTGGTGGTGAGACTCCCGTTCTGGAGCTCTGGGAAGAATGGAGTACTCTTTCAATCCTATTACTCCCGTTTGTTGTACAT
Source organism: Sepioteuthis lessoniana (assembly GCA_963585895.1). NCBI lineage: Eukaryota > Metazoa > Mollusca > Cephalopoda > Myopsida > Loliginidae > Sepioteuthis > Sepioteuthis lessoniana. Next base: position 160,997 of record CAUZXS010004995.1, read on the forward strand.
ATTAAGGTCACATCAGTGGGTCAAATACATCAGTTTGAAGATTATTAGTATTCGACAGGAATACTTGAAATCAAATGACTGTGTGCAAACAAATAATTATAGATAAATAAAAATACAACTTAACCCCACCCCAATAAAAAACATCAAAATAAAACAAAACAAAAAAAAACACCTTGAAACAATAAAAATATAGTCATGATTGTAATCAATCATTTAGAAATGAGTTGCATTTCGGCATTAAATAACCCATAAAGAATTGATATGCCTTTGAGCAAATTAAACAAATTTATCTCAGTTCTCTCATATCTATCTATCTATCCTGGTAACGAGACATATTAGGAGACTGAGAGAGAGAGAGAGAGAGAGAGAGAGAGAGAGAGAGAAAGCGAGAGAGAGGGAGAGAGGGAGAGAAGAGACAGAGAGATAGACAGACAGACAGAAGAGGCAGACAGACAGACAGACAGGGAGAAGATTATCGCATTCCTCAGCTCAGTAGATTATAAGCAATTAAAATTTTCCTTAACAAAATATGAGGATGCCAAAATGTTGCACTTTATTGATCAAGTTATGAGTGCACGCACATCCGTGGAATAGATCGTCTTGATTGATAATTAAAAAACAGTTGGAATTTTAGGGTTTATGTCTTTTACAGCGATGGCTTCTCGAAGATATTTTTCGCTGACCGAACTAACTCGCTCGACAACAGACATAGCTCCTGTACCCCCCCCCCCCCGACTCCCAGTTCAAATTTTGTCTTCAGCTCCGAAAGTCGCACACACAAACACATTCCCTCATCCCTGTTTGCTCTAAGAAAGATTTCCTCGGCACACAAACAACTTCACTTTTTTTTTCTTCACGCTCTTAAGACACACATACTTTGACGTACGTGCAAGCCCTCCCCACTCCGTTTTGTATCAGGCTTTCTCTTCACTTTCCCCTACTCTCTCTCTCTCTCTCTCTCTCTCTCTCTCTCTCTCTCTCACTTACACACACACACACACACACACACGCGCGCACACATACGTACGGAGGCACGCAGACCCAGCATCCCATCTCTCTAACCTCTCTGCAGACCCAGTCGCTATAAACCCGGCCGACTAGAGACACTCTAATCTCTGAACACCCCACTACCCCAAAAAGAAAAGAAAGATGCCCCCACCTCAACAAGCAACTTATTCCTTGTGTGTGAGAATTATTTGAGTCTCGGCTTGGATGCGAATATCAAGATGGAATTCGAGTCTACGAAATTCTCTAAACAGACGCTAACTTTAGGTAAGTCAGTAGACTTTGGTCGGAATTATATTGTTTCCGAATTCTTGGATTGTGCACAATTATAAAATGGTAAAGGTTTTCTCCATCCTTTACGATTCCAACTTATTTTGGAGACTTTTATTTGTTTTGTTAATGATATAGCTTGATAAGCAAATATCAATGAAGGATATCTTGGACTGCTGTTTTTTTTTTTTAAAGAGGGAAAACATTGCATGATTATCGTTTGCGCTTGACTTAAGGGACTTTTCTTAAATAAACCTAACGCCGGTTCGGTGATGTTCATTATTAGCTTGACCAAGAAAAGTAAAAATAAAGAATTAAATTAGATAAAGAAAAATAAGATAATTTGTTATCTTCAGAAGAGAAAAAGGTTTTTTTAGAATTTCGTTTTGTTTGACATTAAAAAAAATAAAGAAAAAAAAAAAAAATCCGAATGAAAAATTTTGTGTGTTGAGTTCATCCTCGACGGTTAATTTCTAAGTGAACGAATTAGTAGTGAATTTACTCCTTACTGGGTGTTTTATAATTCTAGCTTTGTACCCTAAGCTTTTCCCTACGAAACAAAACATGCACTGCTAAAGTGTTGGATTGATGTTAAGGAGGATATCATTATCTTCATTAGTAGACGTACAATTTATAGGAAAAAAGAAGACGGAAAACTACATCCAGTTGATTACTCACACACACATACACACACACACATACGCACGCACCCCACAACAACCACACACACATACTCGAACACACACGTACCCCCCACACCTTTCTAAGTAGCGAACTGTGTGACTTTGTTTCTTTTTTCTTTCTTTGTCCGTCTTTCTATGACTTGTGTTACGAATCTCATTGAATGTCCCATACGTTCTGACTTGTGCTTAGTAAAGCTTAGTAAAATAACTATGAGTCCTGCCGATGGTCAAACTGTCACTCACGCTGGGGACCTGGTAGTTTTTGTCATAGCCCACAGGGACGCGTATGGGACCCCGTATTAAATCTACCTTGTGTTGAATTTAAATATTGTATGTTTTTCTACGCTAATTCATCTGGGGTTTTTAATCTTGAAATCATTTATTTTCGGAAATAATTTTTGAAAACAAAAGTTGCTCCAAGTTCTTCCGATTATGTCTGAATTTTAACTTAAAAATTTTTCACACTTGTATTGGTCGATACCAAATTTTGTTTAAAAAATGAGGTCTTCTAAATTAGACCTATACATACATATATACATTACAAATACATTAACTAGGGTTTGGCAGATGCATTGGGGAAATCTAATTAAGTATATTTCAAAAATTTATATTAAAATTAAAATCTTAAAATAATCATCTCTATATTTATACATCTAATTTTTTGGTTACTTCATATTTCTAAATATTTCTTCATTTTTAGGAAGTATTGAATTTTATACACACTGAAATATTGTGTTTTTAAGAATTTTATAGATGTCGGATTTACACAAATACAGACACTACACTTTGATCCTATAGTTAACGATCTCTTTACACATGTAGGATGTGGTATATGGTCACTTTAACGTAGGGACTCCTCACACCACATGTATGTGTTGGTAAAGATGGAAATTGCATGGTTACTGCGACCAGTGTAACGAAAGAGTCATCTGGGGAGGTGCTGCCCTGCGGTGGGGGACGGGCTGGTAGGAAATTTTCAAGGGATGATTAATACGTCAATAATATCATCTTTTTTTTTTTACAAAAAATCTGTTGATGTAGTCACACATACAAACGAAAACATATTTAATCCCTTGTTTAACTTAGGTCGGCACAAGATCATAAATTTTAGGCTCGCAGTGAAAATCGAACTCACAAGTAATAATATATATATATATATATATATATATATATATATATATATATATATATATATATATATAAGCATTAATATTTCTCTTAAAAGTTAATTATCGAACTTAACATGAAAAGAAAAGAAATTAAACAAATAAATAAAAAAAAATTGAAAATAAAATAAATAGGTAAAAAAACGGAAATTCAATAAAACGAGGAGGTAACTCCTTAATCTTTTCCCCCTCCCCCTCCATCCCACGTGTCTATTCTGTTTTATTTATCCATTGGATCTGAAGAAGTCCTGTTATATTTTTCTTCGTGTTTTTGGTTTACACCAGAAACTGAAAAACAGGATGGAAATAAATTTATAATCCTAAATTAACCGGTCTTTGGTTTTTTCTTAAAGAAAAGATATATATATATATATATATATATATATATGTGTGTGTGTGTGTGTGTGGTCTGGTTTATAGTTTCTTTGTTTAATGGCATATCAACCTTCGTGGGTTATTTAATAACCTTCGTGGGTTATCTAATGCCAAAATTATCCTTTTAGAAGAACAGTAATGATATTTAACCTACAGCTGGGAGGATAAGAGAGTTCATACCTTTCCCGAGGGTATTAGTCCGAAAGTGAACGTAATAGGGTGACTGGAGTTCGACGATGTCGCTGTCCAGCATGTTAGCCACTACGCCACAGGGACTCTCCCATAAATTGTTTGATGATCGTATAGGCTAGAAACTGACAGTCACCAAGCGCCTTTGATTCTCTTTCTACGCTATCTTAACGGAGATATAAATATGCTCTATGAACGATATTGGGCACTCTGTATTAATAAATAAAGCAAACCCCATTATATATATATTTATATATCTATCTATCTATCTATCTATCTATCTATCTATCTATCTATATATATATATATATATATA